>VUYV01000157.1:536944-622756 GCA_008711295.1 Anarhynchus alexandrinus | reverse complement strand
TCCCCACCACCCCCTCCCCGGCTACCCTTCGCCAAGGCCGCAGTCTGTCCCCTCCCCGCCGCGGAGCTGCCCCCTCGGCCCGGGCCCCAGCGCCTCCTGCCGCCCCCCCTTGGTGCCGGCCCGGCTGCGGTTTCCAGTGACACAGCGAGGAAGGGGGCAACGCTCCCCGCTGCGGCCCAGCTCGGGTCCCGGGGGCTGCGGCCTGGTGCCGCCCCCCGGCCCGCTCTCCCCGCCCCCGGGCCGTGTGTGCGGAAGCGGCCTGACGCGCGGCGCTGGCGGCGCCCGGCATTGTGGGAGCGGAGGAGAGGGGGGAGCCGCGGCGGCGGCGGCGGGGAAGGGGCCGGGGCAGCGGCTGACGGGTTCCGGTGTTGGGCGCAGACGTGTCGGCCGGGACCGCAGAGCGAGAGGCGCTGCCCCTGCCCGCTCGGAACAGCGCCCGGCCCCGGAGCTGGCCCGGCCCGGCCCGGTTCGGCCCGGCGGCGCCATGTCCGGGACCAGCAGCCCCGAAGCCGTGAAGAAACTGCTGGAAAACATGCAGGGGGACCTGCGGGGCCTGAGCCTGGAGTGCCGGAAAAAATTCCCCCCCGTCAAGGAGGTGAGGGGCGGGATGAGCTGAGCTGAGCCGGGCCGGGCGGCGGTCCGGAGGGGCCTCCCTCGCCGCGGGGCCCGGCCGGAGCGGAGGCGGCCGGTGTGCCCGTAGCCCGGTGCCGCTCCCGGTGAGGTCCGTCCTTCATGGCCGCGGGTTTGCCGAGCGCTGCCCGTGCCGAGACGTGGCTTTTCGCCTGTCGTGTTTGCTTGTGGGCGGTTGTTTTTTAGTGCGTTGCCGAGGCAGGGGGAGGCGGCCGGGCTAGTTTACCTCAGGGGAGCGGGGCTGGGGAGGGACATCATCTGTTGACAGGGGCAAAACGGGGGCAGCCCCGCTTCACCCCCAGCGTCCTCCCGGGGCGGGTGGGGGGAAGACAAAGTTTGGCTCGGCCGTCTCGGCGTCTCCTGCCGAAACTGGCCCCGGGGGGCGCGGGGCCTGGCGGATCTGCCTTCGGGTCTGTGTCCCACCCGCGCAAGGGGCGCCCTGAGGCGCGGCTCCCCCCCGGTGGGCCTCGGTTACCGCTCGCTGCCGCCCACCCTCCGTCTGCCGGTGCGGACCGCGCGGGGCGCCGGTGGTCGCCGGTGTGCCCCGCGATTTCGGGGTTACGTGGCTTTCCGGTGGGGTCTGGTTACAGCAGAGGGAGCTTGGGAGAGACGTAGGTTTAGGTTACTTTTTTTCTCTCTCCCTTTTAAAAAATTCCATTAATAAACTCATGCCGGTAGGATCGTACATTTTATTTTTCAAACCTCAGTTTACTCTGTGTGCAGCTGGAAACTTCAGTAATCTTGATGAGCAGGATTACTTCAACTGAAGGGCAATCAGAATTTTTCTCTCTAGTTTAAAAGTATACATTAACCATGTTTTTCTACTGTGTTTACACAGTTTAACTTTTTCCCTATCAGTAGTTTGCCACTTGACATTTTAAAAAATACTTTTTCTACACAGTAGTGGGAGGAAAAATACTAACATATTAACTCAGATTAAGCTGCAGAACCAGAAAGGTACCTGGGAAAACAAGCCGAAGACTCTGTCAGTTTAGAAGAAAGGAATTACATATGTAATGTGACTTTGGTTCCAATTAAGTGATAGCATATTGAATGTTGTATGAAGTATTACGCGCTTTAACAGATGAATTGAAGCTAATGACTGCGCTTGTTTTGTAAGGTATGAAGCGATACACTGTACCAGAGCATGTTATACATGATTGTAGGTTGCAAAGGAATGCCTGTGTGTTTGAGAAATTGTGTGTGGTCACAGAAAAACAAGAGAAAGCTGTGATCAGTTCTGCGAAATTTGTGTGTGGTCACATGTAAATAAGAAAAAGTTGTGGTTAGTTGAACAGAAATCTGTGTGTGTGTTTTGGAGGGAGGCAGGGGTACTGCTTCCACTTTCTCCTGTGTATTACTGTGTGACTCTGAGTAAGTTGTTTGGTCTCTGAGTAAGTTTCCCCACTGTGTTAATGTTTACTTTCTTCGATATATGACTTGTGTGTTGTTCCCTTTAAGATCTTGACAGCAATTTGCATAGCTTCATTAAAAACAAAGTTTTTCACAGTTGTCTGGAGTTTGGGTAGGTTTATGGAATAGTACTGGCAGGTGTTAATAAAGAGGTGGGACTCTTTCTGCTATGAGTTGTGGGCTCTTATAGGGAGGTCCGAAGTGAGAGCAGTCCTGCAGTAGGATGTATGATGCAGTCATAGGAAATGATCTTGCTTCCTCACTTCTGGAAGCCGTTTTTTTTGTTCTAGTTTTAAAGGAAACGGGTCTCCTTTTCTGTCAAATCTCAACTGCTAAACAGGTATTTTAATCGCATGCGTTTGGTGTGATCATGATTAGATTTGGCTAGAGTGATCAGAGGAATAGCATGTTCTTCTTGCTGATTTGGAACAGCACCAGCTTTTTAAACCATGTTTAAACACAGGCTTTTTAAAACTCCTTATCTCACTTTTTTACTTGCAGTGTAACTAGACTATCATCATCAGTACCACATGCAATCTAATTTATGAGTTTATCTTGCAGCTGATGTGTATTCTTCCGTGTCACTTAATAAACTTACCGTACTGTGATAAAGCTATTGAAAAACTCCTAGTCCAAAATTAATAGTTATGAACTGTATCGTAGTTGTTAGATTTGATAGGTACTTTGTGAAGGGAAACTGCTAATAATCTTTCCAGTTTCTGATGTCATCTAAAATTTTGCTCACAGCTATTTGTTATTGTCAGCCATTTCTAAAATGATTTGTCTCTTCTGTTTTTTTTTATTTTTATATTAATACTGTTAAAATTCTGCAAAATTAATTTAGCTGATAGGTTTGCTGCTGATAAAAGTAGTAGTGTAGTTCTCAGTTCTACCTGATGCTTAAGTGATTAATTTGAGCAAATCCTGTTTTAATCAATACTGTAAGGAGTTAGTGGTATGATCAGAAAAATAAAGCCTGGTCTTGTTTTGTTTTGTTTTTTTTAAATTAAATAGGGTTTTAGATCTTTAAAAAGTGAAAACTTTCTGATGCATATGTTATTATAAACTAATGCCATATCTATTAGGTACAGAGAGACCAAAACAATATTAAATGATTCTTTGAACAGGCAGGTAGATCACACAACTGAAGACCTCTATTGGATTTTTTTTTTGTTTGCTTGTTTTTTTAGGGGCTGGATGCAGCAGAAAAGGGGACAGCTGGCTGTGGGATTCCACAGTCTGTGGGATTTAGACCTCATCCTCAGTTAGGAGCTGGAAGTAAGGTGTTCAACCCTTATTGGAAATGGAACTTGAACCCTTCACTGGTTTAAGCACTTTCTTCTTATATGTTTTCTATTACTTCTGAGTCTGTAAAGTTTTCTTAGTAGGTCACATTTATGTGGAAATCATGTAGTTGTAAGTCCAGTCACTTACAACAGTGGATTCTGAGGTTTTTGCTGACTCTTTGATAATCTGTTAAGAAACATTGAAATTACTGAGTTTCTCCCAGTGTTAAATTTATGACACAAATATGTGGCAAACTTCCTTCCCCTTAGTTCAAGCTTTTAACTAAGAAATAACAGAATGTATTGTTGGCCCCAAAGCAATCCACACCTCCTCTTTGCTCTGTGTGACAAATAATACCCGGGTAGGATTTTCCTGGGTGGTGCCACTTCATACACTGAGAATGGGAGCTGCGGAAAGAATCTGTGGGTTTGAAATTGTGTTGCTGACAATGTTTGGGGATTAACTAACATGGTAGGCTTATTTTTCTTAAGGGTGTGGGGAATGCCAGTTACTATTAGACTTCAGACCCGTGTCTGTTTGTTGTTAGGTGGTTTTTCTGTTTGATACTTCCTCAGATCAGCACTGACTACAGAAGTATACTAAACATGAAAGCTATATACTATGACCAAGGGGTGATTTGGTGGTTATGTCTGTGATATGTAAAAACTGTTTATATTGGCAGATGTATGAATAATAACATTGCTGAAAAATGTATTTGTATTTTCACAATATATATCTATTTCCCAGTTAGAAAAATAGATGCCAACTGCAGATGTAATAGAAGCTTTCAGGGCAAGTGTAAATTAAATAGTATCTTTTGGAGCTTGAAATTACAGAGGATGAAACAGTCTTTGGTGCAGGCATCAGTCGTGTTATCTTAAGTAATCTGGCATTGCTCCTAGAAAATGATACTACTTGGTCATTATTCTGGTTTTGGTTTTGTTTGTTTTTTTCTTTTAGTACAGTGGGCTCTAAGCTTTGCTCTGTACTAGACAGCATTGTAATGCTTCTAACTCTGAATTGAGTTGCATGGCATGCATTGAGCTTCATAAACTGTTTTAACCTGCTAGTGACTGGAGTTTCGATATCCTGTGCTGGGTATGTGGCAAGCTGGCGGCTCTCTCTTTAGTGAGCTGGAGTAAGAATTTTGCCTTATCACAAAATTGAAAATAGTTTAGTGTGCTAAATAGGTTACCTGCTGTTTCTTACTACTGAATGAAAATATTGTTCTGTGAGTTGCATCTGATTTGGTTAGATAATTTTACTGTGTAAGAAACCTGAGAAATATAAGGGGAAAATATTTGTAATTAGCAGAAACAGTGCAGTTAAAAGGGAAAATAAATATACCCAGAAAGTTGTTCTCAGCCTGAATTCCAGTTGTTTGTAACTCCTTGTTGTTTACACAGGTCCAGTCCGAAAGTCTCAGCTTTCTAGTAGGCTTGTAGTCTCTATGTGGACTCAGGTTTTTTCTTGACTTTTAAAGAGCAGTAAAAGCAAAATGATCTTAAAAAAAAATAATGAAAAAAAATAACTCTTACCCATCTCCTTGCACAGTTACAAGCACCCTTGTGCTGGTAGGAGAGGGCAAGTGGAGTTGGGGCTGGCAGGGACTGCATCTTCCCATGGCAGGGACAGGGAGTGCCCTCTGCTTAGCAGTTGTGTAGGGGGTTGCAAGTGTCTGTGTTTTAGGATGTTTGCTGCTGTGCTAATTTGGAATAGTAGGGCTGGAAAAGAAATAGTGTTCAACTTCCCTGAACCTGGAAGAGCAGCACGGTTTTGGCTTTGAATACTTTGGTCAGTTGAAGTGCTCTCTTGAGACTCCTGAAAGATAGCTTTTGATAGCCTCTCTGTACTCTTCCAGATCTTTGTTTGAAACAGCAGCATTGCTTTTGTTTAACTGTTTATTGAGTTGTGTATGCATTTGGCATACAGACATATTTTTGAAACTGTATTGTAAATTAATTTGCTGTATCTGGGAAAAAGAATAGAATCCAACTTTGCAATCTTATTTTCCTTCTTTTGTAAGTAACCCTACTTGCCGGTAAGTAGCCTTACAAAATTTGGGTGAAAGCTAAAGAATCCAGATTTGAGTGACTTCTGGATAAAGCAACTTTAAATTATTTAATTACAACAGACGTGGTGTGGGCTAGCTGAGCCAAGAGGTAGGATTTGCCCTTTCTGAGGGGCTATCCGTTATGTTCTGTGAACACAGGTTTTATTCATACATTTCTTCCTTTGGAGTCCACTCCTGCCTACACTGAGTGACATACATGACAGTTTCGTCCCCTGGGTTAACTTATTCTTGTTTTGGAATGGTGTGCTGATCCTGACTATGTCTTAGGGCTAATGCAAAAAAATTAGTTGGGAAGCTTGTCCTTTCAGGGACCTCTCTGATGTCATTGGGTAGCTGTATGAAATTAAATATGAGAATGTATTGCAAAATTTAAACATATGTTAAAAAAATACAGATCAGTTAATTTGGTTTATAATCTTGAAGTGATCGTTGGGATTCCTAATGCAACTGGAAGGAACAGTTAAAAAATATATGTGACTATTAGCTGTTTGTTCTGTAACAGTAACAATATTTCAGAAAATCTGTTGAATATAGTGCAGTGCACAAGTCAGAGAAGGCTAAGAAAGAAAACAACATGCTGAAATGCCTTGTGATTTGGGCATTTGAGTCACTTCATGTATTGGTAGAATCGGATGGTTTCTGAGAGCTCTGTGTTCATGCTGCTCTAGTGGTAAAAAGACAAGCCAAATGGATCTGGCAAAGAACAAACTTTTGTACAAAAACCATTTTCTGTAGGACTAACCAAATTTTGGGTTTTTTTCTGCTTTATTTTTTGAATAAAATGGATTAAATAATTCTGACACTATAGCCTGCAGGGAACTTAACCTATACTGAACTTTCCAGGTTGGTTAATTTTCAGGTCTTCACAGCGTTAGTTCAGAAGGATGCAAATACTGTAGAGTTTTTTGTTTGCTTTAATGGGTATTCACTTAACCAGTATTTTAAAAGTTCTTTTGAAATAGAGAAACTATGCTCTGTAAAATCCATATTGTCATAATTAGGCAGCTTACACTCAGGCATGTGTTTTGTGCATGTGACTGGAGATTATTCTGTAGCATTCCTTAGTTGCCAGCCCATAGCTGAGCTGGTAACTTGAAACAGGTGATCCCTAATATTTCCTACTGTTCATTTTATAATTCCTGAACTTTACCACTTGCCATGTCTGCTAGCTTCATGTTTGGAATTTGTTAATTTTACAGTGTTTTTTATTCAATACTGATTTGGGTACAGTAGTATTTTTTCAAAATTATGTTTTCAAAAGTGTACTGTTATGTTTCTAGGGGACCGTCATCTATTCAAATGTATTCTAATTCAAGATTTATTATAAATCCTAAATTTCGTGTAATCACTTTAGTCTTTGATAAGAAATGTCATGTGCTCAAAAATGATTCACATTGTGCACATAGACCCAATTTCTTCATCCTGTAATACCTTGCAATTTAATGAAAGAAAAATAAATGACTAAAACTTTCTGTATGTCAATCTGTCTGTAAACTTTTCAAGTTAGATTTCAGTGCAGGATTAAGGTGCCTAACTTCGGGTGTCTAGGCTCCCTTCATTGATTGTGCAGGCTCGATTTGTTACAAAAATACTGTCAATAGAGCCAAATAGCTATTGAGAGGATCTTGCTGCCAGGGGATTGATTCACTCTGTCACCTACGCATTAGGTGTCTTTGCCACTTGAGACACATTAATGTTTCTTCTTTGGCTTGCAGGAGCTGGTCCAGAAGAGCATGGGGTCTTCTGCTGTCTGCATGTAGTTGTCTTGCATACAGATACCTAATCTTAGACCTCTGTATTGAGCCCCTACCAGCGAGCCAGATGAATTAGCTTAAGGAGGGGCTTTAAAAATTAAGGAACATTAGGTAGAGACTAAATCTCCATTGTAATGGGAGTCTAAATATTTAAATTTGTGCATCTTAATCTCTGATTTAATCCCTATCTGCCTCCTATGGCTTCCTGAAGATTATACAGGAAACCTGTAGCAGAAGTTGGAAATTCTTGGTGACTGCAGTTCTCAACTAGTGCCCAAGCTGTCGACTGTTGTTTCTTTTTACCAGGTGCCTGGCAAACAGGCATTGCTGTCTCTGACTGGGGGACTCTGAATATTGTATTTGTGGCAAAGCCTCAGGAGTTCCCTGGTCCCATCTGTTCTGATCGACAAGCTGAAGGCAAAACTAGTTTGAACTTCAAGTGTAAATCTCCTAAAGCTCTGAAACAGGATGTTGGGGTTTTTTAATGTTGCATGATGATTGTTGTGACAAAAGTATGTCATGAAAATTGAAGTGCTCTATTTCAGTGACATAATCAGTTGTGTTGTACTTGATGGATTGCTCAGAAATCCATTAATGGTAGACATGGACTCTCTGAATATATCCATACAGTACATATATATATTATACTAATACTATACATATAAAATATAGTGTGTATGTATAATTTATGTATGATATAATGCAAAATACAGGGTACATCCTGATTCTATCTGACTGTGGAAAAGAGAAGTGTAACTTCAGAATTTGTTGCTAATTGGCTGTGTTTCTTCTGTGTCAAGTCTTGGTTAGCTTTTTTTCTTTCTGTCTACAGCAGTGCTGCTCAGTAATGAGTTGTTTTATGTTATTTATTCCAATTTGTTCTGTTGATTTATATGTGATGGTTTTTCCAGCTGAGGTGTAATATTTTGACTGTCAATTGAAAACTCTTGATGTTAAATATCTGTATTTCATTATCTTTACCTCCACATCCAGAGGCAACAGCTCTGAAGCAATTTAGATAACACTGGCATCTCTCCTGGCATTATTGATGATTAACCTTCAGGATTCTGAATTGGCTGCTGATACTGCAAACTGACAATTTCAGAAGATTAATGGACCAGAGGAGTAGTCACTCCTGTCAAGTGAAAGAGCACTTTTAATATGAGGGCAACTGATGGAGTTGCACCAAAGCTTGAAATGAACAAGGTTGTGTGTTTTTAAAACACAAAAACCAAAACCTGCATACTGTAAGTCTTGAATTGGTGGAGAAAGTACATAATAGAACCAGTTATTGTGTTTATTTTTTCTCAAAGAATTGGAGCTCTGGTGATGGTGAATGGCACCTTGAGTAGAGTCAAGCCTAGCAGGAATTAGTTTGGTATCTGCAGCTCTTGTTGTGCCCCTTGTTGGGATCAGAAATTTACACTATTTCCTTGATTGAGCACAAGCAGAATAAACCAGAGCAATTTTGCTTCTGTCTTAGGTAAAGTGTGAACAGCTGAAGAAACTACTTTGTATATGAATAGAGACTGATGGTCTGTTTGCAATTTCATGTCTTTATATGCTAAATAAAGGTAATACAAACAAAACCAGCAAATATATTAATTTCTTGATTTAAAAAAAAAGTTAATCAGGCTGTTCAACAATTCACATAAATCACACGTTCCAAACTTAAAAAATTGGAAAACTGTACCTGGTTTTGTATTGAAGGTTTTGTGATGGTGAAAGTGGTTTACCAAAATACAATTTTCAATTTATAGGAAAAGTAATACCGTTTTGCCATGATTGCTAAGATTTTGTGGAAGAAAAATTACAGTGAGAAACTTGTGAAGGAACTGCAGAATATGAAGTGATTTGAAAGGAGCATTATTACTTTTAGTGTTCCCTGCTTTCTTTCTCTACTTGTACCTGTTTATCTGGGATGGAGCACACATCTGAATAGTGATTACAAACTGCTTCATATTCACTACAGTAGGAAGCTGTGGACATTAACAAACCCTCCTCTTAGTCTTGTCTTTTTCAGGCTGAACAAGTGCAGCTCTTACAGCATCTCTTTATCTATTGTTCTCCATCCCCTAACTGTCTTGGTAGACCTCCACTGGACTTGCCCCAACATATCAATGGCTTTCTTGCACTGGGGAGGCTAAAACTGGACATACTATTGCAGTAGCATTCCCACAAGAGCCAAAGAGAGGGAAGGACTCCGTTCTTTCCGCCTGTTGTCTATGTTCTTGCTCAGCATGTAGTTGGCCACCTTTGTTATAGGCCCTCACTGCTGGCTCTTGTTTCCACTTTGTTATCCACCAGACCCTGGGTCATTTTCTGCAAAGCCAGCCCCCAGTCTGTACTGGTNCACCAGACCCTGGGTCATTTTCTGCAAAGCTGCTTTGCTGGCTGCAAAGCCAGCCCCCAGTCTGTACTGGCGCACGGGGCTGGACTTTGCATTGGCCTTTGTTGAACTTCATTCATGGTTCATACCAGCCCATTTCTCAGCCTGTCTGGGTTCCTCTGAATACACTGCCCTCCCCCCCAGTATGTTGAACAGTACCCTGAATTTTATATTTGTCTGGCACTACTAGTAACTGGTTACCAGCTGGACTTCATACCATTTGTTATAACCTTTGAGCCAATCTTCCACCCACTTTACTGTCTACTTGTCCGTATCTCAGCAATTTGACCGTAAGGATACAATTGGAGATGGCATCAAAGGCTTTGCTATAGTCAAGGTATAAAGTATGTAGTGCTCTCCTCTTAACCCACACAGCTCATCTTCTCATTGTAGAAGGCAGTTGGGTTGGTGAGACTCATGCTAAATTCATGTTGGCTGTTCCTAATAATCTTCTTGTCCTGCATGTGCCTAGAAATGGCTTCCAGGAGGATTTGTTTCGTAAACTTCTCAGGGAGTGATGTGAAGCTGAATGGCCTGTAGTGCCCTGAAAGCTCTTCCCTGCTCTCCCTTGAGATCCCTGTGGCACTTACCTCTCCGCAGTCACCAATAACCTTCCCCAGTCACCATGATCCTGATAGAGGGTGTCCTTTCAATGACATTGGCCCTTGGGTGTATGGGCTTGTATGTGTCCGTTTGACTTAAGTACTTAGTCGGTGTACTCCCTGCTCGTGTCTGCCTTTACAGCGGGTGGTGCTCCATTCCCAGAGACTCTGCTGGTAGGCTTTGCTCCAAGCCAGTAGAATGTGAGCAAGCTCTAATCCACATACATTAAATCATTCAATATAATAAATCCCTGTGAGTGCACAGTGCTGTCAGATCAGAACTGGCATTTCACCAGTTTAAATCACAGGTAGAATGAGCATATATAAAAGAGAAGGGTCTGAGTTGGGGTTGTACTCCTGGGGAGGAAGATAAAAATACAGAAGGCAAGTACAGTGCTTTTTCACACAAATGTGGTATACTTGAGTGCTTTCATGAGGTTGATTTAGTGTGGAGCTTTTTCTGAGTGTGTCCTTTTCCAAATAATAGTTTAGCAGTACAGTAATGGTCCAGAATGTGCTTTTGCAAAGCAAGCCAGAATAACAATGAAGTGAAACTGTACTTTAGACAGGAGGATCTCTTATCTAAACTATTGGATATAGGGCTGGTGTTCCAGTTGGAAAGGCAGATAATGATGAACAGAAAAAAATTGCTCTTTTTATTTCACATAATAGATGTGGAAGTGACCACAGATGACATATGTTACTCTCATCCAATCTTAGTAAGAGGTTGGCAAACAATGTAATGTAAATACCAACACAGACCATCATTCCTGAAAACATTCCTGAATGCTTTTCTTCTTAGAAGAGAGAAATCAAAAGCTTGTGTAGCAAGAGCTGCAAACCTTACGGCAATTTTGGTATCTCTGGAGATAGCAATTTGCTCTGAACATACAATCAAAACACAAGCGGTCATTCAAAGTAGCAAAAATTCTTTATTTTATTACTTTTTGGTAAGAATACTATAGCATTTATTGAAAAAATCATTGAAAAATGTTCATCGAAAAATATATTTAACGTTAGATCGTTCCTTAGTAGAAATTAGCACATGCCTGCTTGTTACATTAAATATATTCATGTGTGTATACCATTTTTGGTTAAAAAAAAAAAAGGGATGCTGACTTCTGGTCCTAATTCTGAGATACCAGTTTCTTTGAAGATCAGCAAGCTGATCCTTTTAAAAACCTTTTTAAAAACCCCTTTTGAAACATTAAAAAAATTGCTGATACAGTAGAGACAGTGGGTGTTCTTTTCACTTTCTGGAAAGGGTCACTGGTAAGAGAGAGATTAAAGATTAAAATTTTGTGTCATCTTTCCCTTATGAAAAGTTAACTATGTTGTTATTTTTCAATAAAATAAGGGCAGCTCTTTCGTGTTTACACCAGAGTAAGGGCAAATCCATAGGGATTACTGTGGAGCAACTGATGTGCTTTGGGATCATGTCACAGCAGACCCCCTGGTCACCCTCTGGTACCTTGCTTGCCCATCCATATGCATTGCAATAGGGCTCCATGATGCCTTTGCCTGTGAGAAGTAAACCACTAAATAATTATACAGTTACGTGTTCAAGCATTCGCCATGCCATTATTCCTTGGGGCCGTTCTTGGCCTGCCAGGTAACATGATCATCATCATGGAGTTAACCATAGTGGTGTCTTTCAGTAATGTAGACTGGTCCACTGCAGTTGGGTTTCAGAGCTTTTACGGTGTCCCTGAAAGACAGATTTGAGGAACTGGTGCCTTTTAGATGCACTTACTGCTCTGCTGCTGATATGGCTGGCTTCCTGACCAGTAGCATTGAATAGTAGAATTGCATACCCCGATTATCCTAATACCTCCATATGCTCTTTGTGAGTTATAGACCTTTATAGTCTGTGTGCGCATATTTTACATGGAGAAATTTAGCTCTGGAACTTGGATATTACCAGTTTGTTGGAAAATGTTGATTCTGCTTGAGGGTGGGTTAAGTCTTTGCTTGCTGAGTGCCTGAGCAGAAATTACCTGTATCTGTTACCTGGTTGCTGATTTTAGCCCTACACAAGGGTTGAAATTTCCAAAAAGTTGGAAGATGCACACATCGCATCTAATGACAGGAAGGCTGAAGTTCTTCCTTGTTTGAACTGAGCACTGAGAAATCCATGAGGAGGGGAAGAGTTTTGGATCTGAGAAACTCTTAAAGCTGAGTTTGAAAGTCTCTACAAATTTCCACTGGTCTCTCTTGTGCAGAGAGTACAGAACCTTACAAGGTTCTGTAAGGTTCTAGGGGAGCTGTGAATGTTGTTGTCAGACTGTACCTTGGGAGGGGAACTTTGAAGCCAGGAGGCAGATATTGTGCCTAGGTTTCTTTTCAGTTTACTTGCAATGACACTATGTGTGTTTTGATATTTTTTTTTTAATATATATATAAATTCTCCATTTGCCTTACTTTGATTTCTGTGAAGGGTGATTTCCATGTAATCAGCAAATACTTGGTAAGTTCCAAGGAAGCAGAAAGATGATGGGGCAAGTGCTTGAGCCCAGAGGGTCCTGTTGAATTTTGCTATGAGATTATTGACTGTTTGTTTAAAGGCAAATCAAAGTATGCAGAAGAGATTGACTTGAATATGTGCTATCACTGAGAGTCAGTTTCTGTCCTTCATCAATATTTCCCCTCCCCAAAATGGGTACTGTAGTTGCTTCAGGAGAAACATGAAACAAACCCAAATAATGGCAAGTGTGTATTTGAGACATTTTATTTCTGTTCATTTCACAGTTATTACAGTAGCGGAATAGGAAATCTAACTGACTGAAGGGTTCAGTCTTGAGCTTTGTTGTGTTACTGGAATTATGTGTATTCGCTTCCTTTTAAAACTGAAGGGATAACGTGTTCATTAGACTACTGTTAACTGCGGTGCTAAGGGAAGCCCTGATAATGTTACTTTAGAAAGTGGTGACTGCTTTAAAAACATGATGCCTTATATTTGTGTGACAGTAAATTATCATATTTATACCCATAAATGCACAGTATGATGCAGACCATCTCCTCGATTAGTGTTTTTATAAGATCCTTTTCTAAGGGGGCAGTGTCCTGGAGAGCGCTGCAGTAATTTCAAAGTGATGTAAATTTATTTATATCTTCTTCAACTTGCCAAGTTAAATTGATGCAATCCAAATACACTTTTCTATTGATGTAAATGGAACAGCCAGATAACTATTTATAGTCTCATTTTTTTTTCTACTGGTTATTTGTGATCAACTAAAGTAATTTTTTGTAAATGTTAATATGTGGTCTTTTTTACATAGATAGTGGAGTATTTGGGTTTTTTTTGGTAGGATGTGTGCAGCGTAATTAGTTTTCAATTGTAAACATTTTGAATTGGGATTCTAAATAGAAACCAAAGCATAATGCAGATAATCATAGAACTTCCTATATCTCATGGAGAAAAACTGTTATATTCAGAGCGGTAGTAAAAAGTCTAGTAGTTGTTGTTTTGTTTTACCTTAGTTTTTAAAAAATATGTGCTATTTTATATAAAGCTAGCATGGAATCAACTAACTGGGATATGTTATGTTGGAAATAATTTTTTCCTTCTTCATGCAGAGTGTACAGTGTTTGCGAATGTCGCGCATTGTGGGCAGACTTAATATTTCTTTGATTCAGAGTGAGTTCACCACTCCTGGCAAGAAAGAAATCGATTGCCAGTAGATGTGATGAGGTTTAGTTTGAAGATAATTGAAGTTGGACTGTGACAAATCCTTCATATTAATTAATAGGAACAATTTGTTGTGACAAGACCCCCCCTAATTAGCTGACAGTTCATAACTGAAGAAGAACAGGGATTGACTTGAAATGTAGACACTTCAACCCATTAAGTTAACATAATTAAAATAAATGAGAACTGCATTTGGCACTCCTCATTTTAATTATGTGAAAGATATATTTGCATGTCGCTTTGTGCTCATTTGAGCATCTTGTACGTTAGTTCAGGCACTGTGGGTATTATTCTGTCTATATTTTTAAAGTAGAAACACTATGTTCAGCAAAGCTTAAATAATTCCTCAGAATTTCATGACTCTTCAACAATGGTAAGGCAGTGTTTAGTCTTTCTATGTTTGTGTTGGGAAATGGAGGAAAAAAATAAAAAGTTGAAAATTTCAGTTCCACATTTCTAATATAGCTTTTTTGAGAAATACATATAATGACTTTTAATGAAAATATTTAATTTTAAGTTTATACAGTTATCTTAACATAACTTTCTGGGAAATCTTCTTGGAGTAGTGTTTTGATGGAGGGGGAATATTACTACTTGCTGGAACTTCATGTCCTGTCACTTTCATATTTCTGCAGCCACAGCTCGTCTGCTTCTCTAATCTGTTCTCTAATTTATATAGTGATGGCACACTTCTTTAAGTAGTAGTATCAGATGAAAAATGGAAATGTTTAGTGTGGGAAGTACACAGAAATATGAAGCTGAGATAAAAGGGGAAATGTACTTTCAAATTTGGCAGAACAGTATTTTCCAGCGATTTATGTCCTATTGTTAGGGAAAACCTGTTGCATTTATTTTGGTGCACAGTATGTTGAACATGATTTCTTTAATAGTTTTCAGAGGTTTTATAGCATATTAAGGGAATTAAAAAATGGAAAGACCGTTTGCAATGTATATTTGTGTTTTTTTCTACAAAACTTGGCAGAAATCATAATTTTGAAATGCAAAGCCTCAATGTGATTTTATCAGTTTGGCTTGATTTCATGAGAGGACATGACTTTCGTGATTTCTGCCGGGAAGCATTTGTGGACAATTGAAGAGAGAATTGCTGTTCCCTCGCAGCAGTATGTGATCTTCTCGGTGGGCTGCTCAGCTCTGCAGCACCTGGTTGGTGTCCAGCCGGTTTGTGCACAGGCATCCCGCAACCTGTACATCTGCAGCCCCCAGTCCCACTGAAGGGGTGCGTGAGGGAGAGGAGGATGCTTGTGGTCTGTCAGGTCACACTTACAGGGAAAGGGGAGGAACTGTTGGTGTGGATTGTGTGGCATGTCAGGAAGAATGGAGAGTATTGTTAGGAAGGCTTCTTCAGGGTGCTACCCTGGGATAATTTGTATAGGGAATTTGGGATACAGAATCCACGAGAAAATCGCTTTCATTCTGATACTCAGTAAAAGTTAGCTTTCAAACAGAAAATACTACTACCCAACTAGAAGAACAGTGATAATGTTCAAGTTTTGTGTACCACATCCAGTTTATTAACTGGATTTCATTGCTTAAGTGTTAGATATTAAGCATTGATACAATTACTGATATTCTCAATTTCTTCAGTATTTCAACCTGATGAATGTGACAGATAATATGTTGTGGTAGTTGTTTCACAGTTTGAAGCTGTGCAGAGTACTTACCAGTTTTTATGTTTACTGGAGATTTTTCTCAGTATTTGTAGACTGAAAAGTAATACAATAAGAATAGTGTTTTCTAAAAATTCTGAACCACAGAATATACCCCTTCCTGTGGAATTTTGGAAAGGAATTCCAGAAGCTACGGATTTCACTTCTGCATTAGCTGTGCTTACTTAAAACACTATAAAAATGTTTTTGCTCTGAGACTAGACATTTTTATTTCTTATAGGTATGCTTATTTCTTTCCAGATATTGATATACAAAATAGCATCTAAACTACTTATTTTCTTTCTCTTACAGGCTGCTGAATCAGGAATAATAAAAGTGAAAACAATAGCTGCACGGAACACTGATATTTTGGCAGGTAATTATTTGCAATGCAATGGAAAAAATAAACCTGGGTTACAGATCAAAATGTTAAAAAGATGTGTTGGATATGTGTATTAATCCTACATGTCTTTTAGTGTGTGCTGTATGAGTGATGCTTTACTTTTGGGCACCTAGTGAAAAATCCAGTAGCACAAGAATTTTTTAATACTGCTTGTTTGTTTCACGTTAGTGCCATATTGATGCTGAGGAAGGTCTCCATTTTCAGTTGTGGCTCCACAAAAGTAACCATCCACGTAGAAAAATAGGATGAAATGCTTAGGCGCCAAATTATCAACATCTTATTCACTGTCTACGTTCACCACAGCTATTGAGTGCTCTGCGTGGAGTTCTGCAGTATGATCCTCATCTGTGTGTTTAGTATGAGAGTCTACAAGTTTGGAGACTTGTACCTGGCAGGCAAAATTCCATCTTAATCTGAGACAAGGTCATTCAATTTAAAATGTACCGTTGCCTTGAGGGACAGGAGATATCTTGTGAGTTGCAGTTTTGTAAGTGCTTAAAACAGTATCTCTGACTTTCTTTAGCTTTATTAAATAGCATGTAAATTGATGGCTTCCTGCCAATTAAAGCCTTTGGCCAGATTTGAATGTCCTTGTATTAATATTTGGGTGTCTACCCCAGCTGTAGTCAAAATCCTTAAAATGCTAAATTATTTGAAAGGTCCAAATGAAACAGATGTATTTCTTGTTTTGAGGTATGTAAATCGGATATTGGTAAGGAGGAACTTTCTAGAATTATTTAAAGTAGCAGTCCCACCCCTCAATACTTCACTTTAATGCCTCTTTTTTTTATTTGTTTATTTTCTTTGTTTTTACTGCTGTCATGAATGCTGACATAAGTGGGAAAACTATGCCAGGTAATGTCAGCTATGCATCAAAATACACAAATGAACAAGAGAAATCTCTAGTTAGCCATTTGGGAAGCTGTCAGCATTTTTTGGCATATTATTGTGTAAAGAATTTTATATTTTAGAAAGCTAGTTTGTAATCCTGCAAAATTATTTGATTTTTAATCATAATTTCAAAGCGAAGATATATGAAAGATCATTGATTTTGGGCATGGATATGCTGTCTTACTTTCATCTTTTTGAGGGAACACTTTCTGGTAGTTGGTCAAATTTTGTAAGTACTTTTCCTTTGGAAGGTTTAAGCTAGATTGTAGTTAGTATTTATTTCATTCATCAAAAAAACTGCACAGATTTGTTGTTATGAGGTTTGGAAAAACAGCAGGTCCTAAAAGTTGTATAATAACCTTTTTCCCAGTAAGAAACTGAGGAACAGAGGGGAACATATACTTTGCCTGCGTGTTATCCTAACATTCCACAGTTTAAACGTGATGTCATTAAACATTCCCAATTCTTTACAGACTCCTGTATTTTCTAATGTATAATTTGTATCCTGATCTTGTAGATAAGTTAATGTCAAGATCTCTGTTGTTTCCTACCTGCCATTTAAAAGTTTTTTGGAGGAAGGTAGTAGGTATGCTTTAGTAATAATAAAGCTGCAAAAGGCTACTGTAATTGTGAAATCTGGTGAAGTACATACTTTTGTGACTGCTAGATGATTTAGGAACATGTACTAGACATTCTAGTAGTCCAAGTAAGTATTTTGATCAGGATATTATTTTTCTTTTTATTTGGTGTAAACTGTCATTTCACAACTGTGTCAGATTGTTTTGAGTAAGCTGATCTGATGCTTTCTTGAAACATTACGTTGTGTAGGGTTACAAAAATTAGGAAAATAGATGTAATTTTAAAATGACAAATACACAGAGGTATTATTATGTCTGATGAGATGTGTTTAACTTGCCAGAACTCTGAGGTCACTGATCTAACTTCTTTATTTCTCTTGGAAAAGTTAAGTTGAGCAGTTTCAAAGTCTTCATTCTTGGAAGTCTGTACATGCTTTATAATTCATTTATGAGAATTTGAACAATTCCAAAAGAGAAGTCAACTTGTACTTTATATCACAAGAGATAAATGTGAGAAATTATTTCCACATGGCTCTGAGATGTGCAATTCATACTTTTGTTTTAGACATTCTTTTAAAAAATTAGAGTAATGATCTCGCTAATGGAATGAAGGAGTAAGTTTTACTTTCCGAAAACAACTTGTTTGATGTGATTCATTAGGATAGATTTCTTTTTCAATACATTCTTACGTAATTTTGGTAGAAAAATGGAAGCAGACCTGGATATAAGAAAAATTTTGTGTATTTTAAGACTGACACTAATATAATGATTGTGTCCCTGCCTATGGCAGGGGGGTTGGAACTCTATGATCTTCAAGGTCCTTTCCAACCTAAACCATTCTATACCAAAGCAGATCTACAAAACATTAATTTTTAAACTTCATAAAGTAAGAATCCCTGTATAGATCCTGTTTTGAGATTATTGGTTTTAACGGATTATAGGAACAATATTATAAAAGGTTTACATTTTTCTCCATCTTGTTATTTAATGACTCTCATGCCATTTTGCCATTCAGAGCTTTATCACGAGCCTTACGTTGAGGATAAATGTTCTGTGGTATCTTTTTAAAAATTTTACTTTCTTCTTGCTGCTTGATGGTTAGAATTCAATGGCAATTCAGAAATTTATATGAGGGAAGAAGCATTTGTGCCCGTGTTAGAGTGGGCTCTCTAGGCTTGATCAGCCATGTGTTGCTGGTGTTCATAGACAATGAAGGCAGCTTAAACATCTAGCTTACATGTAGACACCGACAATTAGATGCCTAAATTACATGTCTTAATTGGGAACAAACTTCCGTTTTTGATGAAGTAGCCAATGGTTTGGTTTTGTTCTGAGAATCATGGTGTGTTTCATAAGACAATGGTATCGGTGGATATGGTTTTACTGTATATTTTAAAAGCAGGTTTATTTGCTTTGTAGTTCAGTTAAAAAAACTGTTGAAATCAAAGCAGATTGTTAAACAGGCAGTGAACCTATGTATTCAATCGCATTTATGCTGACATTTTAATTGTTTTTGATGAGGCATTTGGTGCGAGGTCAGTGTCTGACAACTGGACATAGAGCCTGTACTGGCTCTGAAAAGGCTGACAAAACAGTGGTCTGTGTATGTGTTAATATCACCCTGTAAGAACTATTACCTTATAGAGGTTGGCATCTGTAATTTATCCAAGTCTATTCTTTTCAAATAAACTTGTTAGTCATGTTAGTTAGTGCCTCAGTTTAAAAATATCACTAAAATATATTTTTTTAGCTTCTACCTTGATGTTTGTTTCTTTTTTTTTTTTCCCAAATCAGTTGTAGTCATACTTAATGGCTCTTGAGACCCAAACATAAAATCGCTCAACAGAAAAAATAAAATTGATAATGACTGCATTTTTATGTGATAATGTATCTTATGTTTGTTTGTGGTAAGATCTGTGCTCTAAAAATGTGTGCGAAACCTTTTAATGAACACATTTCTCTTATTACACATAGACTAAAACACAGTGGATGACATGCAGTGTAAGAACACACAATGAACTTTCAACTGTGAGGAAATTTTAGTATCTGCAGTGGTGATGAGCAGCTAAAATCTTAAAAGTTTTCATGAATCAACAGCCACACACAAACAGAAAAGCACTTATCGGTCTGAGTCATGCTTTCCATTCATCTTTCAGAAATATTTTCTTTTTTTAAATTTTATGAAGTTTATCTCAGATTTCTAGAAATTACTTTTGTGGGGAAAAACTTTTTGAAATGTCAGTGTGGAATGGTGTATTCATTGTGAAGATTTTTGTCCTTAAAAAAAAAAAAAATTCATGAAACTTGTCTTTTCTCCTGACAAGGCTTAATTTTCAGAAGCTGCCATTTTCACTAAAACACTGGTTGAAAAATTCACAGCCAGGTGTATGTACCCAGGATACAAACAGTCCAGTCTTTTTCCTCCTTTTTTTTTGGTAGCATTTTGCTATCGGCCTGGAGAAGAAGAGGGTCCAGGGAGATGTTACAGCAGTCTTTCAGTCCTTAAAGGGGGCCTACAGAAAAGGTGGAGAGGGACTGTTTGTCAGGGAGTGTAGCTGTAGGACAAGCGGGAATAGTTTTGAACTAAAAGAGGGTAGATTTAAATTAGGTATGAGGAAGAGATTCTGTACTGTGCGGGTGGTGAGACACTGGAACAGGCTGCCCAGAGAACTTGTGGATGCCCCATCCCTGGACATGTTCAAGGCCAGGTTGGACAGGGCTTTGAGCAACCTGATCTAGTAGAAGGTGTTCCTGCCCATGGCAGGGGGGTTGGAACTAGATGATCTTTAAGGTCTCTTCTAACTCCAACCATTCTATGATTCTATGATTCTACTCCCCGTCATTCTGTGTGTTTTGATATGTCTCTTTGTGCCATGCTTTGTGTTGCTTTTGAATTTGGTGCTGAGGTGAAGCAGAGCAGGAGAAGGCTACCAGCCTAAAGCTGGTCACCACTGCAAGGCCAGAGAAAGCTCTGGGGTGGGCAGAACCTTACAGCTTCTTACTAACCAAATGGACTCTAAGTGGATGTTTTGGATTTGGAATGAGAAAGTCACTTGAGTGTGTAAGGGTGCTTGAAGGTGTTTGGGATTTGAGCCTCAGCCAGGGTAACTGTGGAAGTGAGCTGTGGCAGCCCAGTGTCTGTCTTCACTTGGCTTTCCCTATGGTGCAAGAGTAAATCCCAAATTTCCAAGACTGGAGATTGCTTTTTGTTAATAGGTATGATTAACAAATTTTGCATTGTATTCTTCAAAGTATTAAACATTGACTGCTTCCGTATCTCTTTTTGAAAGCATTGAAAGAGAACAGCTCAGAGGTAGTTCAACCTTTTCTAATGGGTTGTGGAACAAAGGAACCAAAGATCACTCAACTGTGTCTAGCAGCCATACAGAGGCTCATGTCCCATGAAGTTGTTTCAGAGGTAAGATCAATCTTTATATAAATACATACATATTTCAGTGTGAGAAATATAGGGCTGAAGGTGAATGCTTGTTTTTAGGAGGCTGTTTATATTATAATGAACATAGTCTCATATTTGGTTTTAAAAAATTGTAACTGAAAATGAAAGCTTTTTGACCATTANAAAAAAAGAGATGAGGAAACATTAGTAACTTCTAGAAAGAAATTAATGAAAATTCAAAGTTGCACATTTAGTTTGCGTTCTTACACTGCAGGAACAGAACATGTAATGGTCCGTGATAAATACAATTCTTAGTTGCATCCACAAAAGTTACTCTGTGTGATAACATTATGTATTATCTTTTTGTTACATTTTACTTTACTTGTTACATTTTACTTACTTGCACATTTCCTGCAACTGTAAATGTCATGATAGGTTTTGGTACTGCATATATAGTATGTGAAGAAGCTGGTGAAAATAATACTGTTAAAATATACCTTCAATTGTGCTTGCATAATGTAAAATTACACTGTGTTTTCTCTGATATGAGTGAATTTTAAAATGTCTTTGTACTGTCTCTTCTATATTTCCAAGTAGAAAATGAAATACACACTTTAATTTGAACTACACATTGAGAGATTTCTGCTGTCAATTCTTTAAAAATATTTTGGGAAGTTTGTGACAATGAAATCAGCTTTATGTTTTCAATGTAGTCCTATGGTGTAGACAAACAGGCAAATTCAGTTATGATATGTGTTTATGAGAGTGCTATTCTTGCATGTGTACACATGATATACCACTATGTAAACATCTTAATTGTTGGCAAAATATTATTTCTTTGTAGGCTGCAGCAGGAAACATTATTAATATGCTTTGGCAACTGATGGAAAATAGTCTTGAAGAACTTAAATTGCTCCAGACAGTTCTTGTACTTTTAACAACCAATACAGTTGTTCATGATGAAGCACTGTCCAAGGTAAGAATTTGTTATTGCCAATGATAGTACTTAAAATATCCAAGAGGAAAAACAGGGACAAATTTTACATATGAAGCTTTTGGAAATAATAGAAGAGGAGGAAGCTTTCTTGATTCTCATGTGCCCCTATTGTCTTTATATCTAGACTTTGAAAACAGGATTTCTTTCAAGTTCCTTTTCAATCTGTTTTTTAATTCCTCCACAATAATACATTTCTGACTTAATGGGAACTTTAAATAAAAACACTCTGCTAATGCCTGTCTTTCTCATCTGCTAAATTCATCGTATGTATGTTTTCAAACTGAAATCAGAGCACATAGCACAGTGTAAGCTCTCACTAATAAAGCAAATATTAGAAGAAGCTGCCTGCCACCCTGCCTTAAATCTCTTTCAGAAGCAGTCCAGTTATTGCTCTTTCAGTCAGAACTGAAATAACATTATTGCATAATTTTAAACACGTACCATTTTGGATATTATGTTTCAACTAAAACAAAAAATGAGGATTCTGATCCATTTTAATCTTAAAATACAAGATAATTGTCTTTGAAGGAGCAGCATTGTTTACCCATCTGTGAAATGTGAAGTTCTATTAAAAATAAGTTCCTCTTCTAGATTACATTTAATAATTTTTTCTCTTTAACATAAATATTTTTTATTTTTAAAGAAATCATTCTAAATTGCTGTCTTTGTTACGCTCTGCCTTCAGAGTATTGGTTAATATCAGAGCCAGTTTGTTTTTTGGGTTTTGGTTGGGGTTTTTTTTGAGAGAGAATAGAATTGAAGAATATTTTTTAAGGCATTGTCTTCTGGTGGAAGGTTTTCAGTTTTTCTTTGCTTCTGGTTTTAATGAAATAACTTCCTAGCTGGTTAAATGTGAAAATATTAAAATCATTATTAATCTACTTAACCAAGGGAAGAAAAAACACTAAAGGAAAACAAAGCTAAGTTACAAAGGTCTGCTGAAGGCAGGAAGATAATGGAAAATTTATAAAACCTATTAATGGCAGAATAGAAACCTGCTAAGGATGAATGGTTTGTGAGTAGATTCTTCTTTTACTTGAGTAGTCAAATTATGTCAATGACTCTTCAGCACTACCTTGTTTCTCTTGTTTCAAACAACACTCGTTTTCCAAACGAGGTGCTATGTTCTTGGGCAGAAGCATGATTTTTGAAGAAAATTGAAATAGTTTGGAAAGTGGGTTTGTCAGTCATTAACTGGGTAGCAGATGTTCTTTAACAAAATGCAATGTTGTCATTTTATCAAGTTTAAATCTAGGCTCTAGAAGGAGATAGTTGTTGTATAAGTCCACCGTACCTTTCCCTTCTGCATGTCATATATCTGCTTCTCATCACTTCCCTCATTTATTTTTCTTCCTCTACCTCCATATGCCCCCCCCCCCGCCTTATTCTTAGGTTCTTGGTATTCTTGGTATCTACATTCTGTTTCACTTACCTTTTTGGGGTGTCTTCCAAACACATTTTTCATCATCCTTTATTTGTTCATCTCTCTAATGTCTAGAAACTTTCTCCTTTTGGACACCAACCACAACAGCACATAGGCGCAGCTGTGTCAAATAAGTAGGGAAGGTTTTTCCAAGCGTGTCTTTCTCTTGTCTTGTGTCCTGATCAAGAAGCATGCTCACATAATACAGTTACTGGAGAATCTAATTGATATACTTCCAACAATTTCCTTAGTGCATGTTAAAATCTAGTACATTTAGAAATGCAGTCAAATTTGTGCAGGCTCTGACGGGGTAAGAAAAAAACATTCCTGACAGAGCAATATCCTGTAAAATTTCTTGGTGTTGTCCAAGGTCTGAAATTCGTAGAGCTTCTCAGTTAACTGAATATAAGCACTACTTGGCATGGGTAAAATGCTGCAATGGTTTGTATGTTTTTTTTCTCCCAAGATTCTTTCGAGAAATATCTGAAAGTTGTTTTTTCCAATGTTGAAAAGTTCTTAGAGAAAATCAGTTTGAGCCAGACATATATTGTATATTCGTATTTCAGCTTGACTGATTTAAATTAAGAAAATTACTGGTAAATCATCTTGAAAAGCCCCTTAATACAGGCACTGCTGTTAGATTCACCTACAGAATCATGCAGTATCTTCTGAAAATCCAGAGGTGTATGATTGTGTTGTAAAATTTAAAACTAACATGGGGATACCATCTGAGCAGAGTCCACAAATCATTTACAAGAAAAAGAAGCAAAAGAAAATTCTGAATCTTGTATGGCTTAGAGTATATAACGCTATGGCCAGGTGTGGTTGATGTTCCTGCAAGTGCAAGAACACAGAATAAGGACAGAAGAACAAGAAATACAGGTTTCATTACACATGCAGATGTTAATTTTCAAAATTCATTATAAAATAACTAAGTATTAAACTATGTGTTACAGCTAATATGAAATCCAATGGGAAACGGTATTCAGGTCACTGCCAGCACAATGACACTATAAAACACACACCTTAGAGAGGAATAATAGCAGTCGAGGCAACATGGTTGTGAAAGTATTATGGTGTAGGAGAAGAATGGCATTTTAGCTTTGAAGTTGACTGACCTTTCTGTGATTAACCACATAATCCTAATGTCCTTTTGACATTTATATTCATACAAGTTGTTTTATGTGGTTGATTACTGTGTATTCTCTCTATGATGATTGTAGTTTTATTGGCACATTGTAATGTCTTCAGTTAATACCATTTAAGATTACCTTTGGGGTGGAGTATTGAAGAGGTTTTTGGCTAGTGTAATCTATAAAACTTACTCTAGTTCTTCAAATTTAAAATTATTAAACCAATTTTTTTTCAGGCAAGCTTTTGGCAAACTGTAGCAGAAAGCATTCCTCAATCAGCTGTCTTGACTCTTAGCTGAAAGATCAAAATATATTGTTGTAAGGTGATTTTTATTTTTTATTTTTTCCTTTCAGGCAATTGTACTTTGTTTTCGATTGCACTTCACAAAAGATAATATCACAAATAACACTGCGGCGGCTACAGTGCGGCAGGTAGTTACTGTTGTATTTGAGAGAGTGGTTGCTGAAGATGAACGATACAAAGGTGGGCGTACTTCTTACTCTGCTTTCTTGTATTAACCTGTTTTTTGGACACACATCAAATGTTTATCCTTTTCAGATAAAATAGTAGTAAAAAGTCTATAAACTTTGTAAAAACAATCACAGACATTATTAATCTTTACTGTCTCTTATATATTTACTTGTATTCAAAGGAGATGAAATCCTTAGTCATTGTGTCAGTCCAAGTCAGTACAGGTGTACTAGGTATAAAACCTAGATTTTTTTCAAGCTGTGAGAACTGATCTTCAGGTTAGTATTGTGAAGGACTTTGAGGTGAGGTTGTCATTTAAGTTGAAGGTAACTTATATTACTGAGTGTGAAATATGTGGCAGTAGTTTGAAGAGAAAGTTTGTTGGAAAGAAGTGATTGGTACTGATGATCTTTGGTATTCAATCTAATGTTTATTTCTGTAGACATGATATATTGTGGAAGAATTACCTGGCCATTCTTCTAGAATCTTTTTTGTAGGAACACTTAATTCGTACTTGATTTTCAATGGTTCCTTTGTTCACAAAAGTAATTTTTGTTTTTACACAGATACTATTGACCAGCCAGTTGCAGTTCAAGGAAATAGTAACAGAAGATCTGTCAGTACGCTGAAACCATGTGCTAAAGATGCATACATGCTTTTTCAGGTAATTAGGGAGCATAGATTTATACATTTGCACATATTTATACATTCACATATACATATATGACTGGGTGCTTCTACATCTCTGTAAGAAATTTCAAAAATTTGCTCTTGGCATATTTACAAGGTCCTTAAGCAGAGCCTCAGGCTTTCTTATGTGCATTTATTTTAATTGGCAATGATATGCTGTATCCCAGGGGGATGATTGGAAAGTTAAGACAATGTGGCCTATAAAAGTGTTTTACTATAAATCTTAAATAATAGTTAAGCGTGCAAGTCTGCATTAAATTCAAGATTCTTTTTTCTGTGAGCCAAACACTGCTACGATAGTTCAGTTTTGTTTCTTGTACTTGGTATTGTATATTAAAGTCAAGTATGTAATGAAAAGTAGTAGTTGTGTTCATCACACGACTACAAATCTTCTTGACTGAGCAGGTTCAGTGGTCTTGAGATATTTTTGAGGGCAGGAATGAACACAATTACTACAAGCATACCAGAAAAGTTTAAAATTTCTGTTAAAAAGTATTTTATTTAATAATTTATGTAAAAACAGTATTTGAGGAAAAATTATGTTGAAATTGGAAATTTACTTGTTACAAAAGAGGGAGAGAGTGTAGATTTTGTTGTAGACTCAGAAAACTTATGCTGGTACAGGACTGTGCAGAGAATGTAAATGTTATTGTGTTTCTTTTCAAGGATCTTTGTCAGTTAGTTAATGCTGATGCTCCCTACTGGCTCGTGGGTATGACAGAAATGACCCGGACATTTGGCCTTGAACTTCTTGAGTCAGTCCTGAATGACTTCCCACAAGTTTTTTTACAAGTGAGTAGTTCTTGGAGGGAAAATCAGGAAGACTTTTGTTCGCACCGGGTAGTAAAATTTACGCTTCATTAACTCCTCTTTAATTTAGTGTAAGTGCTACTTTTCAAAAGGACTTGTAGCTTTTACACGTTGGGTTTTTATGATAGAGAAGTACTGTGTGCTTTTTGTCCACTTTTGTCTATTTCAGTACACTTTATTTCTGTTTGTGCGTTTTGTAGATTGTGTTGTACTCTATTTCTCTTTTTGTTTTGCCATTTATATCTCCTCCAAAGATGCATTTTCTTATCTTGCATGATTTATGATAGCTCTGTAACTTAGTTTGTGGCGTTGTTATTTCTATGGAAACATTAACCTCACCCCATTTGCAGAGCAGCAACGATCATGACTATGAATTGTGTGGACTTACTGCATATAAATGCACCATGATCCTACAGTGATACATTTTAGCAGACAGTAGCTAAATTAAAAAAATAAATATATAATAAGTGATGTATTAGCAGCCTACTTCAATTTGCAAAATAGAAGAAGAGGGGTGCATGGTATTAATCTGACCATGTCATTTCATCATGCTTTTTGGTAGCTTTTCAGTGGTGTCTGCTGTTCTTCTTTTTCATTTCCTGAGCCTGTAATTTATAAAAAGATTTACATGACTTCAGAGTGCTTGATCATAACAGTAAATGTAAATAAGATGCATAATCAGAGCTACTGGTAGCAATTAAAGAATATCTGATTATAATTTGTTTTGTTTTCTTTTTCAGCATCAGGAATTCAGTTTTCTTCTTAAAGAAAGGGTATGCCCTCTTGTTATAAAGCTCTTCTCCCCAAATATCAAATTCAGGCAAGGTTCCAGCACATCATCATCCCCAGCACCAGTGGAAAAACCATACTTCCCCATCTGTATGCGTTTGCTGAGAGTAGTTTCTGTTTTGATTAAGCAGTTTTACAGTTTGCTGGTAAGAATATGTTCAAATTTTCTTTATGCAATTCTGTTTTTCTTTATATAAGCCAGTACTGTGATCAGTAATAGTATTAATTAGTTCTTGGGTACTGTTGACTATATACTGAGGGAAGAAAAGTCTATTCTTTTGCTCATGTGTGTATTTGTTTTTACATGTATTCTACATGTATGATTTTATTAAACATGGGCTTGTATAAATTCTCAGAGTAGATTAGCTGTTGTCTTTTCTGTTCTTAACTGCATTTCAGTTCAGGTTTTGGGAACCTTTTGATCTTCTTATGTTGTTTGCCTGGCTTTAGATAATGTTGATTGCTGTGCCTTGTTAATACTTGCTAAGAGGCTTTTGACTTGTGTTGCTAAAGCTGTTGACAGAGTGTGCATAAAAAACACATGTTCAGCTGTTCTTACCTCCTGAATTTTAGAATTTGCTAAAAAAGATTTTTTTTCCGTTTCGTTTGTTTACTGTAGCATATGTAAGAACTTTAATGCAACGTCTGTGAGGAATATCGCTCCTTCAATACAATTGCATATGTGGTGTTAGCTTTACAAAAATATTATGATTATTAGGTATGGCTTTTATATAATTTCGAGTAAATGCTTGTTAAAGGGGTTTTTTAGATCCTGTGCAAAACTTGCTGGGATAGGACTCCTGAGATCAAACAGAAGTATTTTGGAGAAAATATTTTGTAAGAAGCTTTTTCTTCTAATTTAATGGCTATAAACTATATCTTTTAGGTAACAGAATGTGAAATCTTTCTATCATTGCTGGTTAAGTTTCTGGATGCGGACAAACCACAGTGGCTAAGAGCTGTTGCAGTAGAATCTATTCACAGACTTTGTGTGCAGCCTCAGCTTTTAAGGTATTAAATGTATTGAATTTCACTTTTAAATAAAATTTAAGAAATCTTTTTATTTTTCTCTGGTTGGAAATGCTTCCTAAAACATTGTAAATATGTAGACACTTAAATGCAATAAATTCTTCAAGGTATTTTTTATAAAGCATTAGGCAATGCTTATTATCCAGGAAGGGCTGAATTATAGTTATTTGAGTATTCCGAATCCTCTCTGTCTTACCAGTGTCAAAGGAGCATTTACCTAAAACCAAATATTATTATTTACCTAAATATTTGTGGTTAAAATGTGCTTTTAGTCTACAGTTTGGGGGGAGGGTGTTGCTGTTAAAATATGCCTTTAGTCCCTAATTTGTGAAATACTTATTATGTTTTATAAAATACTTTCCAGGTCCTTTTGTCAATCATATGATATGAAGCAACATTCCACTAAAGTTTTCCGTGATATTGTGAATGCACTGGGGTCCTTCATCCAGTCACTGTTTCTTGTACCAAGCACAGGGAACACATCAGCAACACCAAATCAAACTGGTAAAGCCTTGTCCTCACTATCATTTTAATTTTCCAGCATTTTCTTGTAATAATAACTTCTGATTTGATTCAGTATATACATTTGTCTTGGTACAGATCTGTACTTCCATGTTCATTGAGGTGAAGAGCTAGCTTGAGACAAACTAGTGTTTTCAGGTCTGGTATAACATGTGATATTATCTACCTGTATTGTGGGGAAGACGTAGCCCCCAGTCAGCAGAGCAGTGCTTCTGCATTTGTATCTGCTTGTACAGTGACCAAGTTCCTTGGTTCACAACTTTTCTGAGGGCAATTCTGAAGGAATTGTTTCTGTTTTCTGACTAAAACAAATTTGTCTGATTTCTGTCTCCTTGTGTGGGGATGTCATTTATGGCAGTATGCAATTGAAGTAGTAAGACAGAATGTGTTTGCTTCCCCCTGGAAGGCAACAGCTAATTCTTCTGGATGTTTAGGGACAAAACTGGACTGATAGATCTGTGTTTTGCAGATGATATTTGCTTTTTCTGTAAGCTGAAAATAGTCACTGAAACTAAACTTGATTGTGTTTTCTTGTAGCCAGGGTTTTGGCATTTCACTAGGTATATTTCTATTTCTATAAGAAGAAACGGTCCTCCTGTTAGTGCCTTTGCAGGTGTCCATGTCCGAGTTAAGGCGCTCTGCTTCTTCCCATGATGATGGAAGCAGAGGCCTCAGCAACAACCAACATAAAAATAATTTCTAAGGGTGTCTTTTGATGTGCCTTCTTGAAAGAGATAACAAACAGATAATCAAAGTATAATTATTATATATCATATCTACTATTAAATTAATGAACATTAAAAAGTCTGGTTTTACACTCACGCCTTCCAGGGTTCGCTCATGAAGTCTGAATTCCAGGTTGGTGTTAGCATTGATAACGTGCAGAAATTTGTGTCAGTAGCTGTGTCTGTACGGAAGCTGATAGGACACTTCTGTTAGTATTATTTCTGGGTTAGTTTAATCCACTTAAGGTAAATCAGAAAAGCACTTTTCATCGTGTAACATGCACATATAAGAAGCCATTCTAAAATCCTCATTCTCCTGAAAACTTCAATTTTGCCTTCATGTGAAACAGCACTGCAGTAGGGTCATACCCTTAGTGCTGTCGCTATTTCTCTGGCTGATTGTTCCAGTTTGTTTTCTCTTTTACCTTTTCACTTCTTTCTGCCTGAGTGTTTCTCATGTCTCTTTCACATGGATTTCTCTTTCTGCCTCTTTTCCTCCTATGGCCATGTCTTGAAGACGCAAAGAGCAGATCAATGCAACCTAATTTTTGAACTGAGTCTTCAGATTATAATGGTAGTCCTGTTGTAGCAGACTGTCTTACACACCTGTAGTGGACTTCTGAACCTCAGTTTTGCAACAAGGTAGCTGTTTCATAGGAGAAGTTGAAAGCTGCATCTGCCTAAGTTCCCTGTCACTTTTATTATACTGGTGTAATGTAAGCCTTTTTACCACTTTAAGGAGTTATGTTGATATAAAAATAGTTGTGTATGTCTGACTGCTCAGTGGGATCACAGAAAATTACACCAGTGTAACTGTTTGTGTTAGTGGCAGTGTTTGGTTAACCATTTGTGTTTAGCAGTATGATTTTGTTGTTTCAGTCTGTTAAGCTTTACTGTGTTAAAGTGTCTACACAGGCTTCTGTGTGTATTCATAGTTCCTAAGTTAGTAGTTTAGTCTCTCTACATATTACAAGCCAGCACACCAAAATGGCAGTTGTTACGCTGATGTATTAGGTGCTGTGAGTCACCTTCTTGGGGACTCTGCCCTTCTTTCTCCATTGTCTGTACAGAGAGAGTCTGAATTTGTGGTACCTACTCCAAGTAAGTATAGACCTCCTTCTATATGTAGGAAGTGTATATATACAGAATTCCTTGTCCTTTTATCTGCTTTTTTTTTCACTTCTTAAATTGGAACCAAAATTTGTTCCCTCCTAGCTGTTGGTTGGCATGTTGTCAACTCTTCCCTGACATGGTTTGTTTTCTTCTACCTTGGCTTGGAGCAGATTTAAACGTTCCAGTTCTCTGAGTTTCTTCTTGTGACTTTTCCATTTCTAAAATCTTGAAAGTTTGCGATGATCTTTGTTCTTGGAATGATTAACCTCTCTTTCCTACTACTGAGTTCTAGATGCAACTATTCAAATAATCCTTAACATTTAAATAACTGTCTGACTCTTCACTAAAATATGTATTGTTTTATTGACACCATGTAAGTTTAGCTCATTCACAGAATGTTATGAATGCTGCTATACCTTTCACAGAAACATTTTATTCTGACTGAAAATAAGGCAGTTGGCATCAATCAACTGCCTTTTAAACTACTTTGCACATAAAATCATGTTCTAGACAGCAGAGGGAGCTCAAAAATAGTATTTTTTGTGTTGTTGGTGGTTTTTACTATTGAGTAGGGCATATCAGGTTAATCTATGTATCTCAACTTAAAAATTAAATATAGAAAAAGGATGTTCACTGCTCACTAAAATTAGATTGGTTAATTTTATCACTTTGTTTTTCTGAACAGGAAGCAATGCATCGGGGAATACTGGCTCAGCACAAACTAATCCGGGAGTGCTCGGAATGGGAGGAGGTGCAACTGTATTACCTGCCTTTGAGTACAGAGGCACTTGGATACCTATCCTGAATGTAACAGTACAAGGCAGTGCTAAAGCCACCTAGTAAGTACCTCTATCTGTTTGAAAATGTGTGTAACAAATATTTTTATTTCCAACTTGATGGTTTAAGGATTTTTTTATTAGTGAATATTGAGGTCTTCATTTCACTGGCATTGAGGTATATTATGGATTTTCTTTTTGTCAGTGCCATGAGGTGTTCTGATTTTTCACTATTTTGTCTGAATGCTCTGGATTCTGATCCAAATATCCCCTATGGCTTTAGCATCTGTTGGATTTTTTTCTACCATGCTGTTGCTGTATTAACTCTTCACTTTTAGACCTCACTGCAGTATATAACAATGTTAGAGTATCTTTTGCTAGGTTGTGTAATGGCAGACATTAGGGGCATTAAGCAAATGGGACATCAGTGGGACTGAAAAATAGCTTTCTTACACCAGCTTTACTGTATTTATATCCTTATTGATCCGGTTATAGTAGATATTCACCAGGTTGTTGTTCTGAACAATATGTTGACCTATATACAAAGGTTAGACTGTCAGTGCTTCTTAGAACGGTCAATTGTTTCATGACTTTGTATAATGGAGATTGTGTTCTCAGTTTAGAGCTCTGAATACTATGTTACTTTTACAATAGTGAGAGTTTTTTCATGTAAGTCGTGACCATTGAGGGTCACTCTCTTCCAAATGGAAGTTATTTGTACAGCCCATGACATTTTGGCATGCTGAAACTCAGTGAAATCAGCAAGTAAGCCTGGATCTCAATACTTTTTTTAAGGTAGAAATGCCTTTATCTGCCTTTGAGACACAGAAGGACAAATTCATCCTCACATTTCAATAGTTTAATGTGTATGTGTTGACTTGACTTTTTGTTCCAGCAGTGGCAATGAATGTTATTTTAGGTTACCTGACTGTTCTCAGGAAATACAAATTTTTAACAAAGTGTGTGAAAGCTAGTTCATGCTTTTGCTGGCTACTGCAACCTCCTGCTTTTCTTCCTTTCCTTTTTTCTTGCTTTGTATTCTTAACTGGCTCAAGAACATTGCAGCCACCATCATGGTCTCCTGTGCTGCTCTGAACTTGCTTGTGCCCTACCTTTGGATCCCTGCAGTTACTACATGATTCCCTCTGAGTAATTTTTGCATTCTTTTTTTCTCCTGTGTAAGATTCCAGAATGGTTGCTAGCATGTCTTGTCAGCAGTGTTTCTCCTATCTTGTACTTTTGTCTGTAGTCCCTGCATGTAAGGAGATGACTAAGTTAACTGTAGATTGGGTGATATCCTAGCATTGATTCTCTCCTACTTCTCTGTTGTGGTTTAACCCCAGCCAGCAGCCAGGACCACACAGCTGCTTGCTTACTCCCCCTGAGTACTCTCTCCTGGGGGAGAGAATCAGAAGAGTAAAAGTGAGAAAAAAGTCAGGGGTTGACATAAAGATAGTTTAATGGGTAGAGCAAAAGCCACGTATGCAAGCAAAGCAAAACAAGGGATTCATTCACCACTTCCCATGGGCAGGCAGGTGTTCAGCCATCTCCAAGAAAGCAGGGCTCCGTCATGCGTAACAGTCACTTGGGAAGACAAACACCATAACTCTGAACATCCTCCGCTTCCTTTTTTTTTCCCCAGCTTTATATACTGAGCATGACATCACATGGTATGGAATATTCCTTTGGTCATTTGGGGTTAGCTGTCCTGGCTGTGTCTCCTCCTAAATTCTTGTGCCCCCCTCCCCCTGGGCTGCTTGCTTGTGGGGCAGTTTGAGGAGCAGAAAAGCCCTTGACTGCTTAGCAACAATCAAAACCACCAGTGCGCTGTCACACTATTCCCATCCCAAATCCAAAACATAGCATTATACCAGCTGCTAGTAAGAAAATTAACTCTATCCTAGCTGAAGCCATGACAATGACCTCTAACTCACCAGTACATCCATAGAATCGTAGAATCCTTTAGGTTGGAAAAGACCTTTAAGATCATCAAGTCCAACTGTTAACCTAACACTGCCAAAACCACCACTAAACCATGTCCCTAAGTGCCACATCTACATGTCTTTTAAATACCTCCAGGGATGGTGATTCAACCACTTCCCTGGGCAGCCTGTTCCAATGCTTGACAACCCTTTCAGTGAAGCGCAACCTGAGGCCATTTCCTCTCGTCCTGTCACTTGTTACCTGGGAGAAGAGACCGGCACCCACCTCTCTACAACCTCCTTTCCGGTAGTTGTAGAGAGCGATAAGGTCTCCCCTCAGCCTCCTTTTCTCCAGGGAAGCCCAGTTCCCTCAGCCGCTCCTCATAAGACTTGTGCTCTAGACCCTTCACCAGCTTTGTTGCCCTTCTTTGGACACGCTCCAGCACCTCAATGTCTTTCTTGTAGTGAGGGGCCCAAAACTGAACACAGTACTCAAGGTGCAGCCTCACCAGTGCTGAGTACAGGGGGATGATTGCTTCCCTAGTCCTGCTGGCCACACTACTCCTGGTACAAGTCAGGATGCTGTTGGCCTTCTTGGCCACCCGTGCGCACTGCTGGCTGATATTCAGCCGGCTGTTGACCAGCACCCCCAGGTCCTTTTCTGCTGGGCAGCTTTCCAGCCACTCTTCCCCAAGCCTGTAGCATTGCATGGGGTTGTTGTGACCCAAGTGCAGGACCCGGCGCTTGGCCTTGTTGAACCTTGTACCATTGGCCTCGGCCCATCGATCCAGCCTGTCCAGATCCCTCGGTAGGGTCTTCTTACCCTCAAGCAGGTCCACATTGCCACCCGCTTGGTGTCATCTGCAAACTTACTGGGGGTGCACTTGATCTTCTCGTCCAGATCTTTGGTAAACATATTAATCGTATTAAACAGAACTGGCCCCAATACTGATGAGCCCTGAGGAACACCACCACATTGTAACTATAAATCCCTTTAATAATTTTAATTAGAGCCATATATATGTACAAACTTATTTGTAGATAGAGGGTGAAATGTTGACCATTTGATTTACCTGTGCTGCCTATGCCTGCAGATATCGAAGGCAGCTATCTTCAGATAATTAGAGATAATAACTGAAGCATTACCTGTTTGGGAGAAGGAAAAGTCTTTTGTGCAGAAAAGAGTGGTGACACTACAATGTAAAAGTTTCTTTGGTAGCTGGAATGCCTAGCCTTTTTAAGATTGGCTTGTAGAGCAAATGACAAAAATAGTGGTGGTTGGGGTAGCAGGTAGTTTTTGTAACAGACGGTCTCTCCTTGTGTAGACACTGCTGCTGTGGCAGCTACAATCTGTTTACTGAACTCAGCAGTTCTTTATGTGCTTTTAAGGTAAAGGATGAAGAAAAGTGGCAATGAGGCTGCAGTTCCAGCATAGTGATGTTTTAATTGCATGGTTTTCAGCGGTGAATCATGTAGACATTTCCTCTTTGTACAAATAACTTCCATTGTTTACCTATGCATGTTGGTGGTGAATATTTGGTCATATATTATCTAGCTATGACAGGCTTTTCCGGTCATACGGACTCAAAGATAACAATAATGGAACGTCTGACTTGTTCTCAATTTGTTATACTTACATTCACACTGTCATGACTTTCTGACCTATTTCCTCTGCTGTTGCTATGTACTTGTGTTTTTCTGAACAGGTTCTGTTGCAGTGGCTTTAAGTAAAATAATAATAAAAGTACAATAATTCATTCGGTGATGCTTGCTTATATGTGTTAATCTTTTAAAATATTTATTTGCAGATCTAAATACTGTACTTGGGGTTTGTACCCTTTCATTTGCTATTTTATTTAGTGACTCATTTGTTCTTTTATTTAATGGCTTAATTAATCAAGAAGTTTTTTTTTCTTGATTTGCTATGAATCTTGAAGGATGATATTTGGGGCCTGTTTGTACTTAACATTCATTTGGAATCTTGCTTTTTATTTTTGTTTTTTAATCACAGTGGTACTCTTACACACTTACTTGTCATGCTTTCAATTTTTTAGTTTGGAAATGCTGGACAAAGTAGAACCACCTACGATTCCTGAAGGCTATGCCATGTCAGTGGCATTTCACTGTTTACTGGATCTTGTCCGTGGTATCACTACCATGATTGAAGGAGAGTTGGGAGAGGCAGAAACAGTCAGTCAAACCACAACAGAGACAACTTCGTTACCAGCACAGTCTTCAGAGCAGCAAGACTCGCAGTCTGTATCTGACCAATCAGAGAAAGAACTAGGTATTTGAAAATGCAAACAGTATATAAAATGCAGCAGTTTTACATAAAGCAGGATTAAAATAGTTCATGCTTTGTTGCTTGAATTTATGGTTTCTAAATCGTATATAAAAACTTTCAATGAGGTGGGTTTGTTTTTTTGGTGTTTTTTTTTTTTGTAAGAGAACAGCAGTATTCTCTAAAAATAAACACTTGATGTACTGCTTCTGTCTTATAGCACCTTAGACATAGACTCCTTATGGTCCATTAGTACTGCGTTACATGTATCTACATGGGATGTGAGGGAGAGATAATGGATGTTCTGTTCTGCAGAACTACTATTCTGTCATCCTGTGTCCTTAATTGTGCTTAACACTGAGATCTAAGGTCGCAAGACACAACCTGACTGACAGAAATGTTGTAGTTACGACCACATTAAAACAAAAATGTATTTCTAGTAACAAAATAAAAGGAGGAATGTTTTAATGGCGAGATTTTAAATAAGACTGAAGTATTTAGGGCAGAAGTTCTTTAAAAGCAGAACTATGAACCGAGGCTTGTATTTGTGCAACATGTGAGGAGCCTGTACATGTACGTACAGAAGGGCTTGTGTCTCAGGAGTGATTTTGGCTGCTGTACCGGGAAGCGGAGACTGGAGTGGTGAAGTTCGTCCGGCGGCGACAGCGCTTTCGGAGGGCGAGGGAAGGGGTTGGTCCCCAGCACCGTCCGCGGCTGGGGGGGGTAGAGCTCTCCATGGTGCTGCAGGCGGCGCCGGCTGAGCACAGGGCCTCGGCATGGCATGCCAGAGGGAGGGAGGTGTGGAAATGATACGGGCAGATTATAGGTCTGTTAGACCTTTTTTTTTTCTTTTTCCTTTCCTATTGAATTAAATACAGGGGAAAAATATGGAAAATTACTAATACCAGAGGAGAGTATTTTTCCTTCACAAGTCGTATGAGGAGCAGCTGAGGGAACTGGGGTTGTTTAGTCTGAAGAAAAGGAGGCTCGGGGAGACCTTATTGCTCTCTACCTGAAATGAGGTTGTAGAGAGGGGGGGGACAGGATCTTCTCCCCAGTAACGAGTGATAGGACAAGAGGAAACAGCTTCAAGTTGCACCATCGCAGGTTTAGATTGGATATTAAGAAAAAGTTCTTCACCAGAAGGGTTGTCAAGCACTGAAACAGGCTGCCCGGGGAAGTGGTTGAATCACCATCCCTGGACGTATTTAAAAGGTGTGTAGATGTGGTGCTTAGGGACATGTATTAGTGGTGGTTTTGACAGTGTTAGGTTAACAGTTGGACTTGATGATCTTAAAGGTCCTTCCAACCTAGATGGTTCTGTTATTCACTGCAAAATTTCAGTGAGTTTCTTGTTCCACATTTATATGCTTCTGAGTGTTTATTTTTATGTGTCTTTAGACAAAGATTAAAAATAGTAAAATATACTTCTATAAGATTTTTTTGCTGTAATTTAGAATAAGCATTGCCTTGGTGACATTTTTTACTTTAGCAATGTTGCTTTAAATGCGACTTTTTAAAATGGTACTGGTGTGAATGTGTTTATGTATACACATATATGTGTCTATGTAAACAAACATATAAAACCACACTTTAAAAGATGCAGTAGCAAGCATTTTGTTTGTGATAGGATTGGAATTTATTAAGTAAAATATTGTGTTTCTGCTATAAACAAATATATGTATTTCTTTCAAGTTAGCAGAGCTGTCTGGGAAGAAATGGTGAATGCTTGTTGGTGTGGTCTTCTGGCTGCTTTGTCCCTCCTACTTGATGCAAGGTATTCGGTCTTTCATTTCTCTTGATTTTTCAAAGATGACATTCCCAGCTGTATTTTGAACGGACTTTTGATACAGGTCAAGTTGACAGTTGTATGAGAGCGCTGTCCATGGCACCTGAGCAGACAGGTTTGTGGGTTAGTGATGGCTAGACTGAGTGAGGACCTGTTACGAGTAAATGACACAGAAGCCTCCAGAAGTCTAGCATCAGCCTTTAATGTATTTCAATATAGAACAATTAATTACATTTTCAAAGGCTTGCATTTAAACTATTTCAATTATTTATATTCCTTTTTACGTTGACTGAGTGTTTCAACACATTGAAGTGATTCTACCCATGTCCTGATTACTGTTGATAAGAGACTAAATAATGTCTTAGTACTTGTTAGTACTATGAAGTCTTTGAATTGGAAAAGCTGTTTACTAGGTAATAACTTTTGTCTTTTTCAAAGAGTCTTTTGTTATCAAACACCATTTTCTGAAATTAGTATTGAATAACTCCTCATAGTCTCCTTTGCCAGGTCATTCAGAACTACAGACCAATTTTATAGGAAACGGTTCTGAAGAATTTTGTTGATTGGTTATGCTTGCTCTTCAGTATTTATAGTGTTGAGAGGCTTAAATTATATGTTCTCGTTGCTTTCAGTTTTGTTTAGTTGCCTGCTTCTATGCCGTGGATTAATTCTTACTAAACTGTGTGTACTGTTTCAGCACTGATGAAGCTGCCACTGAAAATATTCTAAAAGCAGAACTGACCATGGCTGCACTTTGTGGAAGACTGGGTCTTGTTACATCAAGAGATGCCTTTATCACTGCCATTTGCAAAGGATCCTTGCCTCCTCACTATGCCCTTACTGTATTAAACAGCACAACTGCAGCTCTGTCCAGCAAATGTAAGTATATAGGTTTTCCTTAATTGTGTTTTCATGTATTGTCCTCTAAACCCACATTTTCTTAGGGTGTGATTGCGAAGATATGCAACTGTAGTATTTGGCTATACTAAATTACGTTAGAATCCTCAGATTGGAGGTGATTCTGCCCCTCTACTCCACTCTCGTGAGACCCCACCTGGAGTACTGCATCCAGCTCTGGAGTCCCCAACATAAGAAGGACATGAACCTGCTGGAGCATGTCCAGAGGAGGGCCACGAGGATGATCCGAGGGCTGGAGCACCTCTCCTATGAGGAGAGGCTGAAAGAGTTGGGGCTGTTCAGCCTGGAGAAGAGAAGGCTCCGGGGAGATCTTATTGCGGCCTTCCAAGTACCTAAAGGGGGCCTACAGGAGAGCTGGGGAAGGACTTTTTACTAGGGCATGTAGTGACAGGACAAGGGGGAATGGCTTCAAACTGGAAGAGGGCAGGTTTAGATTGAACATTAGGAAGAAGTTTTTCACTTTGAGGGTGGTGAGGCACTGGAACAGGTTGCCCAGAGAGGTTGTTGAGTCCCCATCCCTGGAGGTGTTCAAGGCCAGGCTGGACGTGGCCTTGGGCAACCTGGTCTAGTGGGAGGTGTCCCTGCCTATAGCAGGGGAGTTGGAACTCGATGATCTTCAAGGTCCTTTCCAACCTAAACCATTCTATGATTCTATGATCTAGACGGCCTGCTTTCCAGGACTGGTTAGTCTTGCAGCATCTGCTGGGTATCATTCTAGTCAACCTAAAACTTCCTGAATGCTTAGCATATATCAGAAGTTCATATTCTAAGGAGATCTGTCTATCATCCTAAAGATCTGTTAGGATATGTAATTAAGGCATTCAAATTCTGAAAAGGTCTCTGGGCAACTCATATACTTAAGAGTTGGCTATAATATCCTGTATTTGTGGTGCATTACAGTCTTTTCTACAGTTGTCTAGTGACAGTACTAATTACTGCATAAATGGAAGATCTTAAGTTCTGGCCTCTGTTCAGGTTACAAGAAGTTGAATCAATGCTTCCCACATCCTGAGAGAATGTTGTAATTCATGGGATATGCCAGTTGAGAGTGTACTCTGTTTCTAATTTTGAAAATTAATTACTACATACCGAGAAATGCAACTACTTGAAGAATATGCGGATGGATCTAACATTAGACCTCTTAATATAAAACAAAAATACCTGAGTCAGGGAACAAGGACCAGGACCTTTACTCCTGCCTAGAAGCTAAGTCTGTTATTAGGTCGTAAGTCTGCGAAGCAGTATGCATGACTGAGCTACACGGATCTCTGTGGAAGTGAAGCAGTGAACTTATTTTATATAGGTTACTCTTCTTTTTACAGGTGAGTCATAAAATGGGTGTCCTGAAGTCCTGTATTGGGAAAACATCATGACATAGCATTTATGATACCTTCATTTTCTGAGGGCACTACAATGGTAGCGCACAGTGATACCATTTATACACAATTAGCACAGTTACCTGAGTTGAGATGTAGTTTAATGCTCATATCTTAGCACAGATATTTCAGTCTCGACATAAAATGTATTAATGTATTGCAAGCAATATCTAATTGTGAGAGGCAGTAATTACTGGCTCCTTTAACTCCATAAGGCAATGACATAATAATCTAAATATAACTAAAAGTCTCAAAGTGAGCTACCTTAAAACTGATACTGTGAAAAAATTCTCTGGAGTGTGTTTGCCAGAAGGTGGTTGTTATTACAAGTAAGTACTGGATTTTAAATTTAGATTTTTTTTTCTTTTCAATTTTCTTCTAGCATATTCCATTCAGGGACAGAATGTTCAAATGATCAGTCCCTCAAGTGAGTCTCATCAGCAAGTTGTAGCAGTAGGGCAACCCTTAGCTCTTCAGCCACAGGGAACAGTAATGGTAAGTACAACTTGTGAGTGATCTCATCCTGCTTAACTGCTTCTTTCTGCATCTCAGTGCGTCTCAAAAATAGGCAACAGATAACCATTATTTGTAAGAATGCTGTTTATCTGAAATATTATCCTAAGCTTTTAATTTGGAACAACCCCAGACAGCAAAGTTTTCTAACAGTAAAGAAGACTTATTCATGTTTTTTATCTGACTTGTAGCTTGGCAGCTCTCATGCGTTCCATTTGAAAAACCCTAGGTCTCAGCTTGGTTATGTGCCTCTGTGTGAAGGTTCACTTCTATGGGGTTTTTTTATAGACTCTGATTTTGTGGAGAAGGTGCACGTAAAGCTGGAGTACTTGAACTTGTGTCTTTGATAATAATGTGAAACTGAGAGGAGAGGGCAGTGATCAAATTGTATTCAACCCCAGCAAGATAAGACTGAGAGAAGGAGAGATACTGAACTACTTCTCTAAAAAAGATACATTGTATTAGTGCAAACAAAATGTAATCTTTAAGCTATGTAGTTAAAAATCGCAAGTTTCCTAGAAACACTGTTATTGTAGAATAATAAAAATTTTGTGGTTGGTTGGTTGTGTTTTTTTTAGCTGACTTCAAAAAATATCCAGTGTATGAGGACGTTACTCAACTTAGCTCACTGCCATGGAGCCGTTCTTGGTACATCGTGGCAACTTGTCCTGGCTACTCTTCAGGTATAAAAGGACATACTTATTCCTTGCTTTTATGCCTTGCTTTTTTTCAGTAATTTGGTTTTAAGTTTTTTATGTAAGCAAAAGAAGAAGCTTTGATTTAACTCATGGTGTACTTGCATTGACATGAGTAAGTACTGTAGCATTTCACTGGAATTCTGTTTGGCTGGAAGGCTGCTGGCTAGCTCGAGTACAATGCTAGTTTCTTCTCTGCCTGAAAAGGCTTTTCTGCTGAAAATGATCCTTTTGTATTTCAGCATCTTGTGTGGATTCTGGGACTGAAGCCTGGTGTTGGGGGTGCATTAAAACCTGGAAGAGCTGTAGAAGGGCCCAGCACAGTAAGTGTGATTGTTCATTTTACACTTAATGATTATGCAGTATTTTCTGTTGCAATCTATAAGGCACATTTCTGTCTCTTTTTCAAGGTTCTGACTACAGCAGTTATGACTGATCTGCCAGTTATATCCAACATACTTTCAAGGCTTTTTGAAAGCTCACAGTAAGAAACCTTATCTTATAATTAAAATAATGTGTGTATATCAAACTTGGCAGTGTTTTGATAGCTGTTATTTTTCAGGTACCTTGACGACGTGTCTTTACATCACTTAATAAACGCCCTTTGCTCCTTGTCTCTGGAAGCCATGGATATGGCCTATGGAAACAATAAGGTATAAAAAGAGTTCTTTCTTTTCTTTCTAGATGTTTTTGTGAAACGGGTAGAAGACCTGTACATTTATCCTTTAAGCTAACTATTTCTAATATTAAGATAGTAATACATTTGATACTCTACAGTAAAAAATAAATTATGAACCAGAAAATGTCTTGTTTGTAATGGTTCATACAGTTACTAAATTCTCTGAACGTTCTCATTGTGTTTCTGCTATGTTTTTTTTGTTAACTAAGGAATGTCATGTGTTTCCATTAATCGGATTATTGGTGGATAAAACTTTTAAAAGCCCTTTTAATTTCAGAGTAGTATGTTCTGTGAGGTGGTCATTTTTGTTTCAATTTTCTTTTGTAATATGCTTCAGAAAAAACCTAACAATTTAGATATTAAAAACCCCCTGATAATTCATATTTACTTGGGAAAATGATGGTATTCATGTCAGCTTCAGTAAACAACCTTTAGCCCAGAAAGGTTAAAGACCCTGTGATTGAATAAGATTGGGTATATATTTTAGTTGTAATCTAATCCCAGAGGAGAGCTTCTGAAAGTTTTTCCTTGATCTATTACACTTAAGGTAATGATGACAGAAAATATGCTTTATAATATTTGACGATTACAGCAACAGAGAACGAATGAAAATACGCAAAGTTTGTGTTTAAAATCGGTTGAAAATGAGAATAAAAAATTAGCAGAAATAGGAACAGAGAATAATTCCTGCACAACTGTGATTTTGACTATATGTTAGATTTAAAAAAAAAAAATTAGAAGGAGCTTGTCATAAATATTTGCATATGTATTTGATGAATAGGAAATTTGTCATATTGCTGCAGGGAATTTATGAAGCCAATGGAAGATAAAGCATAAGGGGGATTCTTAAATGAACTTTTTAATATTGTTTGTTCACGTATAATTTTAACTTCAGAAGTTGTGATGGGAAAAGGCCATTTTTCTAGTAAAATATGTTCTAAAACTGATTGGAGGGAGGACTATGTAAAAATGAGACTTTTGAAAGGAATACCAGTGCTCTGGTTATTGTCAAACTAGGAGAAAACTATATTAAAAATTAGGAAAGAAGTACTCTTCATAGTATGCTATTGCTACCCCCTTGTGGCTTCTCATGAAGTACTGCAGATGCAGTGGAAACTTCCCAGCCATACCAGTTGTGACAGCATTCACAGTCATTCACACACATTCACTGAAACACAGTACTTCAATGAGATTAGATGCACCTTAATTTATAAATTATAATGTAGAAAAAGGCTCTGACATTATCTGAGTTACCTAAAAGTCATGTGTTCAAATTCCGTTTTATTAAGGAACCGTCACTTTTTGCTGTTGCTAAATTACTGGAAACAGGATTAGTTAACATGCACAGGATTGAGATTCTTTGGAGACCTCTGACTGGCCATCTTCTGGAGGTAACTAATTGCTTTCATCAGTTGTACTGTAACTTAAGTTTTATTAATAAAGATCTTGTGGAAATTAATTTTTAAATTGTAATTTTTAAAAAAAATCTAAATTGTATTTGCATGTTTTGGTTTATGCACTCTGTTTTTGCAAATTGAGTGCATTGCAATTTGAATTTAAAAGTGAATTTATATATTTAAATTCCAATATTTTAATATGTCTTATTGACTTTTTCTTTATGGTGATGTCAGTCTTTATACATTTTAAACATGGCAATGTTTAAAAGATCAATTTATTATACTTCATATATGTGTTACAATTAAGGTAACAGAAACAGGTTTCACTTTGGATTCACATAGTACAAATATATGTAGAAAGATTTTAAGATATGTTTTTGTGTCCTTACCAGATAGATTGAAGCCATTAGATTTACTGCAAAGGGTTTGGTAGTTTAAAAAATGTTTAAGTTAACATTTTGAATGGTCTCTTTAAGAGAATACTGTACAAATATGAAAATAGGTGTCATAATTCTATTTCTATTTCTTAAGTATTTTAACTTCAACATGAAAAATATGCTCCGTCAAGGAAAAAAAAATCTTCAATTTTTAATTTGAAACTAAAAACAGGTGACAATGTAATTGTAAAGTTTTAATTCTCTACACAGATGTGTAGAAGAGTGAAATGCAAAACCAGGGTTCTATTCAAAGTGGGTAAAGGAGAAAGCTTTTCTTGCTCATTTTCTAGAAAGTATCTGATACTTTCTTAGAATCAGTTCATTATTTCAAACAGTATTAAGGATTGTCCCTCTCTAACCTTATTTGTGGAGATTATCTCCACATCATCTTTCATCTAGAAGAAATTTGGATACTTTGGAGTTTAAAGACTTAAAGCACGGGCATCTCTTTTTCTTGTCTTTTTTCCCCCCTCAAAGACAATAAGGTTCACCATCCACCTCTTGAGACTGTGTTTTCATCTAGTAACCCGTCTGTTATCCACTGTGGGTATTTGCCACTGTTTTGTAGGAAATACGCAGTCTATTTCAATTTCTGCTTTATTTCCTTTTAAACCTAAGTCATCGAGGTACAATAAGGAAGGAGGAGACACCAGCTGCAAATTCAGTTAAACACAATCTGAGGGAAGAATTCATTCCCTGTCTCTAACTGATTATCTGATCAGATTCAGAGCACCATGAAGTAGTTCAAATTCTCTCTTTTTTATGTAAGGTAACAAAAATATAAGTAATTCAAGAGAGGAGCTGTTTCTTGTCTGCATTTTTTAACATTAAGCTAGTTCTTCTGCATCATCCTCCCTTTCAGTTTTGCTAGTGGCTGATAAGGGAATGGTCCACCAACCAAAACAATCAGCCATCCTTACGAGCCTGCCTTGGACGTTGATTCTGGATTCTCACACCATCTGCGCTAGGGCTGGAAGGGTGGCTGGAAATAGTTATGTTGAAGTCAATGAAACTGTAGACTTAAATTATTTGTTTGAGGGTAATGTGCCAGATATGGGAGTACAGTTCATACTAGGTATCTGCGATGGATTTGCACAATGTTTTTATTTTTTCTGTTCTAAAAAAAGCAATTAGCAAAACAATTAGGTTTAGATAATTAGGAGACAGAAATGAAGACATGCATATGAAACTTAAGCTTGAAATAGTGTTCACTATTGTTTTGTCATGTTTTTGAAATAATGGAGTTTATTTGGATAATGGTTTATTATTATTATTAATGGATCATGGTTTATTTAATATTCACTATGTAGTTACTTTTTGTATTTGATAATATAGAAGAGCAGACACCTTCTGTGTTGGCTACTGTCATGCTTCCTCACTTGATTATGTTAAGCAGTGTGTGAAAGATGAAACTTTGATAGCTTAAGGCTAAAAAACCTGAGAGTTTCAGGCATTCATTGAAGAGTTGTCTGGTGCTTTTTAATCAGTCATTATCTGAATTAGCAGTTACTATATTCATTTTGGAAAATGTATTGGCTTCAACTACTGCGGTTTTCATTATGTTTCCTTCTGTGTCTTTCACTGCTTCCTCTTGCTTCCTTATTCAGAAGGTATGTCTGTCCAAAAGATAAATATTTTTTTTTTACTGTTAAAGCTAATTTTATAATCTAGAGATTAATTGTATTGTTGTAAAAAATTATTATTGTATGTAAATGCTAATATAATTAAAATATCAACTTTTAAAATACTATGTATATTCAAATCTTGGTTAAATAAAAGTGACTTTTAACAAAACACTGGTGTGTTTTCAGGTCTGTCAGCATCCAAACTCCAGAATGAGAGAATGGGGAGCAGAAGCATTAACTTCTCTCATTAAAGCAGGACTGACATTCAGCCATGATCCTCCATTATCTCAAAATCAGGTAAAGTAAGTTTAAGACCAGCTGCTTTCCTCCTTTTCTGGAACTTAAAATGAACATGAGATCAAAATCTTCCCTAGAGGAAGTTTTCTACAGTTCAATGAATAGGAGGTATTTATAAAGCAACTTTACTATTGAGTTTATAAAGCCTATAGCTGTAACTTTCAGATGTACCTATTGCGAATCACCTCATGCATTCCAATGAACTACTGTCCTTCCTTTTTCAAATACATACCAAAGAGTGGGGATGCTTGCATATTATGTCCATTTGTTAGAACAAATTATGGATCACCCTCATGAATGCAAAACAATTCCAGAATGTTTAGAGGTATTTACGTGATGTGGTGGCAGGTAAAAAATAAATTGCCTAACCTTCCAAATCACAGCTATTCAATTCCTTATTAATAAAACATTCTAATATTTTTACTGAGGTTCAATGGATAGTTTTTTCAAGGTCTCTTTAGTAGGAAGCTGAGTCTAGCCCTGCTGGGGAACGTATGGTTGCATGATGTTTTTTTATGCACCTGTGACAGTGTGCTGTAGCTACTGCCTGAGGGACCTGGAGAACAGGGGGGTGGGAATGCAGATTTCTGGCTGAGATCCTTTATAAACATTTTCTTAGAAAGGCCACTCTGACACTGAATTTGAGCATTTGATGAATGATTTACTGAATTCATTTAATGAATCTTCAATTGGTACTGTATGTTTTCACTTATACATAAAAATAATTAAGGATCAGATAAATTTTAGCATCCTTAATATGCTTTATTGTTTACTTTTAGAGACTGCAGTTGCTTTTATTGAATCCACTAAAGGAACTGTCAAATATTAGTCATCCTGATATCAGGATCAAGCAGCTGGAGTGTGTGCTACAGATTTTGCAAAGTCAGGGTGACAGCTTAGGACCTGGTTGGCCACTGGTGCTTGGAGTCATGGGGGCAATCCGAAGTGATCAGGGGTAAGTGGTGGAAATAAAATTTTAAAATCATGTAAGATAAGAACAGTAGAAAGAATTCTGCTTTTATTTTCTTACTTTAAATAACCACTTTGATAATAGCCATAATTTTCATTGTCATTTTTGGCTTATGAACAATTTTACTCAACAAAAATACAGTTTTTAATTTTTCCTGTAGCACACTTTGATTTTACTCAATTAATCTTCCAGAAGACCAGAGTATTGTTCCACTCTACCTTCTCCTGTGGTCATCAGCATGCAGTATACACTTAGGAGTACTCCTCGTGCCAATTCATTTGATCTTAACCATCTGCTGGACACGCCTGGTGTTTGCAGATAATTCTGTATGACTTAGCTGTTGCTCACAATTCCTCTGTTATTTCTTTTTCTTCTTGTATTTTTGGGTAGTCTCTACTGTGTGTCATCTTCTGAATGCTCTCTCTTTTTTGAAGCCTTCCTCTCTAAATGGCTGCTGGTAGTACAAGGGTAGAAGATTATTTACTTGCTGTGGGTGAATCCCTTGACTAACACAGCTGACTCTATTGCCTACAGAGGGGGAATGTTACTGGGCTGGTCCTCTTGCCCACAAGGGAAAGTGAGAGGTGAAGTTGCAAGGATGTTTTTTGAAATGAGCAGTGAAATGAACATCTGGCCCTGGAACTGTAAGCACCAAGAGCTATACCCACAAACTTAGACCATGTCATTCGTTCTTTGGTGCTAGTCAAGACTAGCACCAGGATAGGTCAGCAAATAACTCTGGTATCAGAAGAATTCACCTTGGTGTATCTCTCCTTTTGCCTCACTTTAGCTTCTGTCTTCTGGCTGTGTGAAGACCTCCTAAAGCCCCTTCAAATGCTTGAAGGATTTTGCTCTTGTACCAGTATTGCTTGTTTTCTCATTAACTCAGGTCTTCAAAATGAGCAGTGTTACTATACTTTCATTTCCTGTCTCCTTCCCTTCTCTCTTAGAATCCTTGAAGGTCACATACCTCTGGAACTTTGTAGTGGAGAGGGAACTGCAGCAGTTTTGGTTGTATTTCATGTTATAGACTCCTGTAATGAATATGGGAGACAGTAGTGTGTGAGCATTTCTTCCGTAAGCATAGCAATAATAAATCCTTTGATCTTATGTTGTAGGATGGATGTCTGTCTGCGATATGCATAATATCAGAGAATTATTTATTGTACCATTATTGTCCATGTGAGGTTTCTTGTGCATTCCTCTGGCTTCCGTAGCAATTTGGCTGTTACGATACAGTGGAAATGGTCCACCTATTATTTTAATTTTGAATTAATTGAAAAAATTATTATTTTATTAAGCATTCTGAAATACGTAACTGACTATCTGTATTCTGAATTTTTTCCTGGGGTATATGTTCTGAAAGACACTAAGTTTCTGTATTACAAACCTTTGGATGTGAAACATTAAGCATTAAAAAACCCAACACTATAGTGAAATTTAAATGCAGCTTCCCTATTTTGTATTATCTACATTCCAATTCTCCTTTTGAGTCCTTCATTTTGTCTCTCACTAAACAAGGGTTTAGTTATAGATGACCTTGCTGCTTCTGAGAGCTCCTTGTCACAAACCTTTTCTATACTACATTTTTGGTTTATGTTTATATTCAGAATTTAATTCTGAAGGCAAAGTATTTATTAAAGATCTATTTAATGGCAGATAGTTTGAAAAAATTTTGTCTAAGCAAGCAAGACTACCGTTTCGTTAGCATGCATCTTTCCTAATAAATAAAAACACATTTTCCCTACCTGTTTGGCGTACATTAAGTAATTTGTAACTGCTGATAAAAGAAATTGTTCAGAACAGCTTACTTTTTGGAAGATTATTATGCTTAAACTTAAGCTTTGTTTTGTCTGTTGTGGCTTATTTAGAATGTTTTAGCTGACACATTTGAACTAACAAGTCCTAGAACTCTAGAACAGAGAAGTGGACTTTACTATATAAAACTAGCTGAGGCCCACTGGAGAGTCTAAACTTCAACTTCACTAGCTATTTAACATGGACTAAAATACTTCATCAGAATTTGAAGCTTCAACCTAATGCTATGCCTCAAAAAAACCCTCTAGTTAAAACGTAAAAATGTTGCAAATTCATCTCAAAAACGTTAAATGGATTTTTTTCTTTCTTAAATAATGCTATCTCCTGAGGTATTGTATTCAAAACATTCCTGTGCTCTTGAAGAAATTTGAAATGAGAGTGTGTGTGTGTTTTGTTTTTGTTTTTTTAAGAGAGTCCTTAATACGGACTGCATTCCAGTGTCTTCAGTTGGTTGTGACAGACTTTCTTCCAACAATGCCATGTACTTGCCTACAGATAGTTGTTGAAGTTGCAGGAAGCTTTGGACTTCACAATCAAGAGCTAAACATTAGCTTAACTTCAATTGGTTTGTTGGTGAGTTTTATATTAACCTACAGTGATGCTGCTTCTGGCTTTCATTTTCCTTTTTTTTTTCTTAATGAAAAATAATTGGTAATCAATGCTACAAATGAAAGCCAAAACCTATTTTTTGAGTTCTTACTGAACTCCCATGGTGTCATTTGGAATCATATGTAAGTTGAGTGAGCACAATTTATCTTTAATCTGCATGACACCAGGGTTGGTTAAAGAAATTGTATTGTCTTGTAGCCGTGTTCATCAGTATCTTATTTTTAATACATAGTTTCCCTTTCTAGTACTTCACGTATAACTGGGGCCTAAACGCGGAGGCTAAGAAAAATACTGTCTGCACCTTGCAGTATTTATGTGCTGATCTTCTTCCATCAGTGTAGGAAAATTAGTATCTTGATGTACTTCACAAAATACTTCTAAATGTGAAAGTGAGAAACAATTCATTTCATGATCATTAAGAACATTATAATATTTTTATTGTACAACAGCGTATGTCTTGTTTATTTTGTAGTGGAATATTTCGGATTATTTTTTCCAAAGAGGTGAAATAATTGAAAAAGAGCTAAACAAAGAAGAAGCAGTGTTACAGAAACAGGCAGAAGAAAAGGGAGTGATGCTCAATAGACCTTTTCATCCTGCACCACCGTTTGACTGTCTTTGGTTATGCCTGTATGCCAAACTTGGAGAACTGTGTGTGGATCCCCGACCTGCAGTTAGAAAGAGTGCTGGGCAGACATTGTTTTCTACTATTGGTGCTCATGGAACTTTATTGCAACATTCAACATGGCACACAGTAATATGGAAGGTATGATGTGTAAGCTTGCACTGAAGGTATTTTAAACTGCATTCACATTTTAATAACCATTGACATGCTATTTTAATATCAATTAGCTAGTTTATTAAGACGTTTAAAAGATAACATATGGTGGCAGAAGTCCGATTTCTTGGGTTTGGGGCATGTTTTTTTACACTTTCTCTTCTCTGGCCCTCTTACGAAATGTAATTTTTGTATCTTGATCATTTCTTTCTCACTCAGGAGCTAGATAAAAAGGCTCTTTCCTTCCTAAAAGGATGAATGACTCATTTGTGAGAAAATATTGAGACGTTTGAGGGTCATGTGATTGGACTGATCTGATACTAGATTGAACTTCGCTTTGCGCTCTGTTTTGGCTCTCTTCTTTGAGAGGGTTTGTCAAATGCCCTGTTCTAGATCACAGTCATGTTGTTTGCGCCTTTTGGAAAAATCAGGCTGTAGTTGAGTCTGCCTGTTGGTCCTGTGAGGTATCTGAGGTCCACAGGTTTTAGCCTTCTATTTATGCTGACACTGTTCTCAGTGGTTTTGATCATGCTGTTTCTAACCCTTTTCAAACGAACATCAGTTGGCTGATTCTTACTCTTAGCTGTTGCAGAGACTGTTTAGAATAATTCTCAAGATGACACAGTGACAGAAAAGATAATGGAAAAATTACTATTTTCTGTTGTTTTACCATGAATACAACTATGTTCTTTGAAAAGTTGCTTTTTTGCTCTTTTTCTGACTATTACAGGTTTTATTTCACCTGTTGGATAGGGTTCGAGAATCTTCTACCACAGCTGACAAAGAGAAGATTGAATCAGGAGGAGGCAACATTCTCATCCATCATTCAAGGGATACAGCTGAGAAACAGTGGGCTGAGACATGGGTATTAACGCTGGCTGGAGTTGCAAGAATATTTAACACCAGGAGATACTTACTGCAGCCTTTAGGTAAAATTTATAGTTTAAAGTTATTGAAAGATACAGTAATAAACTTTTGGGTTCCATAGTATGCAATTAATATATATTTAACTAGAAATAAGTCTTGTTTTATTTCCTTTTTGTTATTTGTGATACAGATATCAACATACTAATAGCTATCAAGAGTATTGGTCATTTGCAGAAATGTATTAGACTTTAAACTATATTAGACTTGAGTTACAACTGAATAAAAAAGTCAAACATTACAGGGCTACTTTAATTATTCAAACCCTGTAATTAGTAACACAGAAAATTGAAGATTAAGGCTAAATTTAATGAAAAAGTGAAACTTCAAAAATGAAATCTTTTTCCACAGTGCAACTATCAGAGCTTTTTAAAATCAATTCTTTATTAAATGCGTTGCGTGACTGTAGATTTGACCCTTAATTCCTTCTGTGTGCTTAACACTTTTTGAAATCAACAGGCATCTGGTATGTGTAAGAACAAATCCGTTTCACTATCCTGATTTAAAAAAAAAACAAACAAACATATTTTGTGGTATGGGATGTGGTATGTGATTTTTTGCTAGCAAATTCAACATAAATGCAGATGTATTGTTTCATTTTTCATATTTGTGTGTTTCTCCGTCACATTCATTCTTTCTGCTTACGGTTGAACTGATACATTCTGAAAGTCATTCAAGCCATCACCTAACCTCATGAAATTTCTCTGTATTAGAGTAACAAGTACATGAACAGCCTTTTAAAGACAGGGTGAGTGGGAAGGGGAAGAGAAATCCAGTTCCAAGTTGATTTTTTTTTTCTCTCTCTCTCTCTCTCTTTTTTTTTTTTGTAATAGGAGACTTTTCCCAAGCCTGGGATGTTCTTCTTGATCACATCCAATCAGCAGCTCTCAGCAAAAATAATGAAGTTTCCTTGGCTGCTCTGAAAAGCTTCCAGGAGATCTTACAAATTGTTTCTCCTGTCCGAGACTCAGAGAAGCCTGATACACCACCTGCTATCAATGTTTCTGTACCTGTGGTGGTGGGGACAACAACTGCCACTAGTCTTGGCAGATCATTCATGAGGACTGACTCCATAGGAGAAAGACTAGGAAGATACAATGGATCTGAACCGCCTGTAATAACAGATGAGATTGAAGATTTGAATCTTTGGTGGGCAGCCTGGAACAGCTGGTATAGGATTGGTTCAGAAAGTACAAGGCCTCCAATTACTTGTGATAAATTGACTTTCATTCCCAGCCAGCCTTTTCTTACAGCTTTAATTCAGATATTCCCAGCTCTTTACCAGCACATCAAGACTGGTTTCAGCATGGATGATCTCCAAAAGCTGGGTGTCATTTTGCACGGTGCTGTTTCAGTTCCAATCAGTTCTGATGCTTCCCCTTTCATCCTTCCATCTTACACTGAAGCAGTTTTGACAAGTTTACAGGAAGCGGTGCTTACAGCTTTAGATGTTTTACAAAAGGTAATGATGTGACTTCAAATGTATGGTGAAAGGTAAACTACACTGCGTCTTAATTCTTCTTCTTAGAACTATAGTGTGGTGACTTAAACATTATTTTTTTCATTATTTATAATTGCACAGTGTACTGAATTAGAATAATCAGATCTCCGTTCCTGGTGCAACCCAAGTGCTTTGCAGTGAAAGGAATGGTGTAATCTTTATGAAATGCACTTTTGCTTGATTGCAGAAACACCCTAACTGTTGTGCTGTGTTTGTAGCCTACTTGTCTACTTCATCTGTTAAAGTATTGTACAGTTATAAAGGTCTGTACATGAAGTTGGGGGAACAGTCCCACAAACAGTATTCTTTGTTACCCAGGTACTGCCGTAAACAAAGTCTAGAAGAATAGTGATCATGAGAACTTTGATTTCCTGCAAAACATAAAATATAAAAAGGTCTCTGGCAGACCACCTGCCTTGTTGCCTCTTGTTAATCGGCTGTTTAAGGAAAATGCTGCATCTCTGCTTAAGAAGTTCTTACTATAGAACTCATCCTCAAAGAGCGCCTTTCATGCAACTGAATCTGTAAACAACAAATTAAGGTGCCCCTTTTCTGGATAGTTAAAAAAAGAAAAAAGTATTGCTTCTTTCTTTCTGGAGGTGTAAAATATCTCCTTGCAAAATACATTGTTCATTCAGAAAACGTATTTATTCAAAAGAAGCAAGGTTGATAATGAATGAGGTCATGCATTTATATTAAGCACTGCTTTAAAACAACCACTCTTCCTAGCCCCCTCAAAACCTACTTGGGAAATGTCAGAATTAAAACTATGTGTGTGACCTGACTTCATTCCCTTTGGGCTTTCATGTTATGATTACTTTGCTTAACTATGTGGTTATACCTCCCCCCCCAGCACCTGACAGCATCCTGCCCCATTTAGCTCATAAAACACGTGGTGCCTTCTAAACGAGCAGCAATTCAGTGTCTTGTTTTCTTTTTGCTTAGTGTGGGTTGACTTATCCCATGCTTACTTAAATCCCACAAGCAAGGCAGGATCATTATCTTGCAGTCATTCCTTCAGTTTATGGGTTTAACAGTTATTCATGAATGTATTTTGAGAACAGAGGTATAAGATTAGAAGTTGGTATTAACTCTCAGTTTTATATGTGGGGATATAAATAACATGAAGTTTTAACACCAGTCGTGTTGTTAATCCACTACATTTTCATCCTTTTCGAGTCAGGCTTGACCCTTTTGCACCCTTCCCTTTCCAGCAGCTCGGTTCTGCCCAAGTCCTGTTTTCCCTACTTAATCACTTCATATCATCTCATATTTTTCGGATTCTTTGCTGGTCTCCTTATCCAGATGTTCTTAGTTCCCAAAGGCTGCAGGCATTAGCGCTTTTCAAGGAAGGGATTACCAGAGTTTTTAACATAAGGAAAAACGGCACATTTTTTTATATTCTTGTCAAGGTGTTTTAGCTGAAGTTTTCTTAAACAATAACAAAAGCAGTAACTCCCCATGAGAACCAGAGACATCTCCTGTTCCCCTTTCCCAATCTAAATGGTTAGCATGGCAGTTACAAGCCTTTGCAAAAACAGACTTACATAGGAACATACCTCATTTTATACAGTACCTCCCACACCATCTATAGTTATATTACTAACAGAACAGCACTGAAATCACTAAAAAAATAAGTTAAAGTATATTTGGACATCAGTAAGTTCTGTGAAGTCACATGATTGCTCCTCTTGGGTATATAACACAGTACAATTCACATGACAAGGCAGGCAGCCAGTGCTGATGTGGAGCAAAGGCCATCCATCAGATGGTTTTGCTGGAGGCCACAGTATCTTCTTCCTCTATTGAAATGAATGAATAGATACAGGATGAATGAATGAAGTACATACAGGAGCTAGTGGAACAGTTAAAGAAGTGTATGTAAATATTTGCCACCTTCGTTGAAGAAATGAAATGTTTCTTATGTGTTTGCATATGGGATTGGATTAAGTTTTGTTCTTTGCTGATACAGGAGGATTTGGGTCAGTTCTGATTTTCTAAGAAGTTCTGGAACAACTTTGCTGTTGGAATAGCATTAGAAAACCCTGACATTTTTAAGACTAAGCCCCTGACACATTTAATAAAGAGATTTTATGATGTGATTGCACTAGCAAAGGACATTGTAGCTCAGGAACACAGGACTGGAAGGGAACTTTGGTTCTCTTTTCAGTTTGTTTTGTTCTTCATTTTCTTTGTATTTCTCACTAGAACATGTTTTCTGGTCTTTCCTTGCTGTAGTATAAGTGCCTGCTTCATCACTGTAGCTCAGCTAAAGTTTGTACTTGAGCCCAAATTCTCTGATTATTCTCAGTCCCTCCCTGCATTCACTGTAGGTCAACTCTCCAGTGAGTGAGCTGGCTCATCAGACAGAGGAACACAGATACATCCTTGGGGATCAGATACATTTGAATTCTGCCTTTGCAGGCAGTATGGGTGCAAACCTCTTGAACTGTGAGCGTGTTAAACTCAAGGCTATATTTACACATACCGAGAGCTGTAAAAAAAAAAAACAGTAGTCCATGACAATAGTTCCACTGGGAGTTGTTAGATAAATCTGAACTATTAAAAAATGTGAAGGTTAGTACCAGAATGCTTTAAAGCATAAATTTCTGAAACTGCTGTACTGCGTCAATTTTTACAACAAACAATGATCTGCAGAGTATTTTATTTTAGGGTTTATTTGTGTTTTGTTGTTGCCTGACCATTAGTTTTTGACTTACAGATGTCTCTTAAGTATGTTAAAAAGTGCACTTAATGCAGTAAACAGTACTTTGTTTTATAAGCAGCTCTTAAAGATACTTTCAACATCTTTTGTTACACATTTTGATAGGCTTTTTTTGAGTTTTTTAAATGCTTAGATAAAAGTTACCTGGTGTTAGTCAGAAGCATAAACCTCTTTGAAAAGCAATTCTAGTTAGATGAATTTTCAAAACTAAGTGACCTAATTCTTCTTTTTTTAATATTATATGGATAATTTTTAGAGTTGAAAATACCCCAGTAGACTGGATAGAAAATGATTCTATTTGAAAAATAAAATTTTACGAGTTTTGTAAAATATTAAGAAGCTACTCATGCGTAAACTTCAAATAGGAAGTAGCTATTGCTTTTGTTCACCAGTACAGAAAAAGTAGCATCTGAAATTATTTGCCACTGATCCTGAAAAGAATAATAATCATCGTCATCATCATCATCGTTGTCTAACAATGTGGAATGAATGGCAAACGTATTTTGAAGTGTTGCTATTATAGATATTAAGATAGTCTTCTGTGGGTAATGTAAGTTGCATCTGTGCAAGTAAGTTATATCCATACAAAAGTTATCCAGGGGTTTGTGGATGCTCTCTTTCCCTTTCTAATACATTTGTTGGTATATAAAATAATTTTTATACCTTTTCTAGTAGGTATGTAATCTTGCATTGACCTGTTCAAATTTAGTGCAGTGACTTCAGTGCAGCAGATATCAGCGGAAATTGTTTTACAGCATGTTGAATACTTTTAGATCAGCAATTAACCTTTTAGTCTTTCGCCACACAAGTGGGTATCTAGCATCAAAGCATCTTTTTCAGGGTTCAGTACAGTCTTGAACTTGTGCACCAGCAGAGCAGTATGGCTTTATAGAAGGAGTGCTACACTAGGGCGAACTAGTGATGACAGTGCCTCTAGCCCCTGTTGGCTTGCTCCCTCTCGTGGCTGGGGACTCAAGATATTTGCTAGCCCATCGACTGCCACAGCTCATGGCACAGCCTCAGCATGAGCTGCACTCAAACAGCTTTGGAGCTTGAGTGAGTTCAGCCACAACTTGTCATGGATGATCTGTGGTTAATGAAAAAGGGGTTTGATTCCTCCCCAGAGAAAAAAGACAGTACAAGCACAAGGTCTTTTTGTGGAGCAATAAATAGACTGTTTCTTGAAGCTTTGAGAGCAGAGACTTTGGGAGAAAAAGCAAGACATTTAAAATGACAGAAAATAATTGGAGTAACTTCATAGAATTATTGTATCCGGCTTTGAAAATAAATGCGCTAAGTTTGCCTTGGGATTTATATTGCAACAGGAAATCATTAGCCTATGACAGCATGATATTTCATGGACATCTTCTAAGTACACCCTTCCTGAAATGTTTTCCATTTTAAAGCAAGATTATGATTTTCAGCTATACCAAAATCATATCATTCTCATTTTATTTGTTTCTTTCTGTAAGACAAAAATTTAACTACTTATGAAAACTGTGTATGAATTACTTCTGAGATTTAAATGTTCCTTGAAGTAGAACTTAAAGAAGATGTGCCTGAGATCAACAGACAAGACCTATATAAAACTTATATTTTGCTGTCATGTCAAAGGAGAGTTTGTAAAGAAAAGATATCTTTTGTTGGATGAAATGAGATAGCCGTATTTACTAAACTATATATGCCCAGGTATCTTGCCACTCAATTTACTTTAATAAAACAACAAAACTTTCTTTCCTTAAACTGTTAGAGCTGTACACTGTCTTTTATACAGCATGACTCTTGCATAGTCTTATATGGGATTTTTTTTTGTAGGAGCTCCTTGTAGTGATGCAGATTTTTGAATGCGAAAGCTCAAGATACATATTAAGCTTTTGTATTTTCTTCTGGTATAGGCTATATGTGTGGGCTCAGAAAGTATGCAGATAATGTATCCTGCAATCTTCGACCAGCTGTTGGCCTTTGTAGAATTTTCCTGCAAGCCTCCACAGTATGGACAGCTGGAAACAAAGCACATTGCAAATGCAAAGTATAATCAGGTAATTAATTAGAAATCTCACTTGTTTCACATGGCTGGTGAACCCAATTCAGCTTCAGATATAGGTTGTTTGGCAAGATGCATTTATTCCATCTCTAAAAACTTCACTGTGCATGTGGTGTAATAAGTTAATTTATCAGTATTTTTTTACATGCTTTTGTTATCTTCATTTGCTCCCTCTGAATTCTACTTTGCTTTTACACATTGCATTACTCCGTGTAGGAAAGGTCTTGCCTGGACATCAGACATAGTGAATGTGTCTGAATTTGTCCAGTGGATTAAGCTAAAATAACTTGTCCTACATGTGATACCAAATTTAATAGAAAGACACGATAATTTTGAATGGAGAAAATTCCCTCAAGCTGCAAATTTTTGAATTGCACGTGCTGTAGAGAAATGGGACGTGTTCAATAATTATTTTTATCTGTGTACTCTGCTGTTCACTAAGCATGAGCATCTGATTCAGTGTAATCGAAGAGGTAACTATTATGTATGTATTAATTCTTCTTATTCTATTTGTCCTGCAACACAATGGAATCACACTAGATACAACTATTTGCACCGGTGAGTTAAATTTCCTTAAAGATTGTCCTAATGTAGTTGTCTTGCCTAGACTGCAACATTTCTCCTACTTAAATGTACTTTACTTCAATGTAGAGTACATTTTCATAGTCAGAATACATTGTATTTGCAGTTTTATTGCTTGGACCATTTTCTTAGCAAACCTTGCATGCATTAAACTGAAAGTTCAATGCAAAACATACGTTTTCTGTTCCTTAATAAATACGTTTTCGCATATAGTTCACTAATTTACTGATTTCTTTTCCTAGGCGGAATGGGTAGCATTGAATTATGTACCATTTGCTGAGAGATCATTGGAAGTTGTTGTGGACTTATACCAAAAGACAGCTTGCCATAAAGCTGTGGTAACGGAGAAAGTTCTTCAGAATATTATTAAGGTTTGTCCTGCAGTTGCTCTGAATTTAATTAGCTTATATTGAAAATCATGAGTTTTATTTTGAGCTAGTGTTAATAAACACTTTCTGGGAAGCTTAAAGCTTTAGTAAACAAACGGATGTTTTATGAAGGTGAGCAGCACGTAGTAATTTCTTTTGGAGCTGCAAGGCTATTGATTAGGCTATATGTATTGTTTTTTAGCTGGATAATGTCAGCATCAGTATTTCAGTGTTAAGATAAAAATTAACAAACGTGTTAGGCCACAAAATATTAATCTTTGAAAGTATTGCGCACCTGAATCTGGTAAGCAGGCCTCTTAGTAAATATGGCATTGAAGGCCAAAGACCAATTTCTGTAGACTGGCATATATACTTTTGGGACGTCTGCTCTAGCTATTCCTTTTGATTTGCTTTTAATGACTTCGTGTGTCATTGATGTAACTATGAAATGTTACAGGTGCACAAATGTGCCTTTAAGGTGACATTGCCAAACTCTTAACTACTTCTGACCTTGTTTCCATTTTAGCAAATAATTTTGGTAAATAATAGAAATAGTAGTAAATGTCTGGAAAAAAAATGTATGCAACCAAAGTTTGTTCGTAATGACTTGGCTGACATTAGGTTGTTCCTGTATAGAAATTTAGAAACGTGAATGTGTTTAAAATAGTTATTTTATTATATTATTATTTTATTATATTATTATATTACTTATAGTGGTATTATTTGGAATCTATTAGGAATTAAATATTTGTATTTCAAAATTAATGCAGTTGTTTTCCGCTAGTGTTTTAATGGAATAGGTGAAACTGATGTAACACCACTTTTCTTTAACATTCACAGTTGATAATAATATGATTTAATGCAGTAGATGAAAACGTTTTTAAAATTACTTTTCATGTCTCTAAAGCCCATGTTGGTATTGGAATTAGATTTGACCCCTATGAAAAATGGCAGCAGGAAAATATATTCTGTTTATTTCTAGGATTAGATCCTAGCTCTCATGATTTTTGGCAACAGAGAGTTAATTACAATTGACTGAGTCTTGAGAGTAAGAGTGAGTCTTTCCTCTTTCCTCCCTTTGCTTTCCTCATATCAGAGACTTCACTAAAAGCATTGGGGGCGTATGTGTAGTATCTGAATTTAGTCACTATGTATTTGAAAAGTAAATTAAATAATTCGTATTCCAAGATAGCTTGGTATCAGGTTCGAGTTTGACTAACAATGCTAAAAGGAATACATATAGTGTAAATAGTGCATAAGCTTAATGTTATTAAACTCATAATTGACTTTCTTTTACAGATATTGAAGCTGTCTTTCTATCTAAAAGACTTAAAATTCGCTGTATTTTCGTCTGCTATACATTTGAGTTGTATTGCAGCCTTTATCTTAGAATTTCACTATCTCTCTTTGCTTTTATACTTCGTGCGGTTTAACAGTCAGCAGTGACCAGATGTCTTGCAGGGGTTATATATACAGATCAACTTTTGCACGTCAGGAAAAGTTTAAATTTAGTGAGGCTTTTTTTCTTCACTGTGGAAGCACTTGGGATAACTTTCTAGGAATGGCACTAAACTCTACAAAATACACTCGTGATAACAAACTGCCTCCGATTTGTTAGATGTTAGGAAAACCCATTTGTCAGGCTTAGCAGAAATGGGGGATGGCAATACAGAAAAAGAAAATCAGTATGTAATTTCACAGTGTAATTGGTGGTGGATCAACTCTGACTTCTAACCTTGTTCTTGGCAGCAGACCTGTGCTTTAGCCAGCTGGTAAATGGTAAATCACCTTTATAATTATATTTTGAAAAGAGTGCCTGGTATACCAGCAGAAAAGGTAGGGATGTGTACTGTCGTCTATGACAGTGTCTGCCAAGATCTTCTTCAGAAACCTGTCCTATTTTTAGATTTGTCTGTGCAACTTTAAATTTAGTTTTAATTTCATTTTGCAGACACTAAGAATACCTCTTAGTCTGAAATATTCCTGTCCTTCTGAAAGCACATGGAAGCTAGCTGTTTCCTCTCTTCTCAAAGTTCTCTCTATTGGACTACCTGTTGCAAGGCAGCATGCATCTTCTGGAAAATTTGACAGTATGTGGCCAGAGCTAGCAAATACTTTCGAAGACTTTTTATTCACCAAAAGGTAAACACAATTTCCTTTTTTTTAAAAAAAAAATTGAAAATATTTGTAAGTAATGTGTTCAGTAAGTATCTCTGTAGAGTTCAGTAAAAATAGCCTTATCTTTAGAGATATTTGATATCTGAAAATTATTTTAATAAATTAAGGTAAAAAGGTAACCAGTCTCTCTACTTCAAAAAAGTATACTTTTAGAAAGTAGTAGAAAAAACTTCGTTTAAAAGGTGAAATGTCAGAGCGAAAAAGAGCTCGACTAACCTCTGAATACAAGGCGTAGCCTTTCTTACCAGGCCAAGGAATTCTTTATGGACTCCCAAGGACGTTTATTATAGATTTGATCAAGAGTTACTGATGTGTACTCAATTTGTTCCTTTTTTCACTTTGAACAGAATTACAACAGTATGGATTTTAGTTAAGGTGAAGACCATTAACTATATGTATTTCTCTTGAGTTCCATCTTGAAATATTCCACTTACTATGAATTTTGGAAAATAATTTCTTACATTGCTGTTCACTTAGAAGCCCATAGTTTTCTTGCGTTTGTTTCTACCCAACATAAATTGATTGCACCTTAATAATTAACCATGCTTTATGTATAATATGTAGTGAAACATGTCTCTAAATAGTCAGATTTATAGCTAGACAGACAGGCAGATGTATAAAGACATGCATAATCTCTCAAGAATGGAACATTGTGGATGTGGGCAGGTTGAGAAAATCCAGAAGTGAAAAATAAAAATGATCAGAGACTTAGACAATCTGATCTATTAGTTTATTCAACCAAGAGAATATATCATTAGGGAGATACAACAGGTCTTCAGAATATGGTAGAAGATTGCTCCAGTGAGGAATTTTTATTGTCCCTTGAGAATGGGTGAAAATGGATTTCAGTACAGCAAACATTATCTAGGTTAGACATTAAGGAAACCTTTTACAGTAAGGAAGGTTAGGTATTGTAGAAGATTGCTTATGAGCAGTATGGAATTTCCATCTTCTGTGAACATCTGTGGGTAAGCATCTTTTAGGAGTAGTTTAAGTATATCTAATAATGTCTCAGATTAAAGGACAACGTGGAATATGAAAAATATAATTCCCTGATTTTCTGTCTGTATGGTGATTTCAGTAACAAATCAATCTTTCTTTTTAATAGAAAACAGTAGGATTCTTCTGTACCTAACACTTAATATGCTCTGTATTTGTATGCGTATAGTTTTCAAACACACAAAAATCAGCAACCAAACACAGCTGTATTTACTAATGATGAATAAATAGCAGCTTGCCCAAAACAGACAAAAAATAAATACCAATGAAACTTAATTTTAGAGACACATCCGTTAGTGAAAATGTTTGTAATAATGAATGGTTTTGGAATTTCATCAATAGGGTTACATGACAACTGAATGAAAAAAACTTTCTTTTGTTTTTTTTTGCATTTACTTCAAAGAAATATTATTAAATAGGAGGACCTTAAAATAAAAAAGCTCATCAAGACTACATAAAAGACACTTTAATCATCCAAGTTTTTGTTTTGATTTTTCACTGTTTCTTTAATCTAACATAATCTTTGCAGTATCTTGTTTGGTTTTGTTTTGAGCTGCGGTTAGTAGTCCTGCTTCCACTCTGAGACAGGCAGACCAGATCAGTTAACACTGTATAATCAGTATCATTGTTGGGTTTACAAAATTAAAATGAAGGTTTTTCAGGTTATTGTAGAAGAATGTGTGTTCACTTAGAAGTTAGTTTGGGAATACGTACTACTATTTGTTGTAAATGACTAAAATATCTGCAAAACAGATGAAACAAATCCATTTTGCATGTTTTTAGCTGACCCAGACTGGCACTGCTACAATTTTGGGATATTAATCATTCATAAATCTAGGGAAGTAAGATTATCACAGATCTTCGATGTAATTCAACATAATCCAGTATCATCTGCATGACCTTTTTGGCCAAATATGTTGTCTGTTTTTCTTAATTTACAGTGAGTTATTTATACTTTTCTTGAAAGTTGTTCCAACCATAGAAATTCCATCTTAACATGTTGGTTGCTAGAAACAGTCACTGTTGGCGTTAATTCTAATAGGTTTTGCCAGCTGTCATACATGGGTGAATATTCTCTGGAGGTAAAGGAAAAAATAGTGCTTTTGTGAATATTTATGATGCCCCTAAACTTGTCTGTCTTCACTTAAGTCTGGTTTTGCTTCTTTACACCAGAGTGTATTCTATACTTTTACATACAAAATGTGTTTTAGGGATCAGCATTTTCATCAGAATTAAAGATGTTCTCAGAAAATTTATATGAAACTTTTCTGTTCTCTGACTTAGAAGCTTTAAACTTCAAAATAATTTAAAATATTAAAAACAGGCTGGTGGTTTATAGAACCATATGGCTACAGCAGGATAATTTGGCCTGTTATTATAATTAATGGTCATTATCATTACTCTTTCCTGACTTGTTATGAGTAGATGATTTTTTCTTATACAGTTGTATGTTTTATGGCTACTGACCGTCTGGTTTGGGGTTGGTTTTTTTTCTCCCTCTCCCCCCTCCGTGTCCATCTTTTTCTAAATAGCAGTTTTATCTTGCCAAGTGCATGGTTCTACTTAAAGTTAGAGCCCTATCCCTTAGTAACTTTAGGATAGATAGCCTTTCTGTTCCCTCTGTCAGCCTGAGCCTTGTGGTCCTAAAAAAAGTTAAAGCTAAGAAGGGAGTACGTCTGCCTCATGCCTGTAGTCAGGACAATTAGTAATAGCAGTCATTTCTCCTTTTCTTCATCCTCTTCCTCCTCCTCCCCACAATGCTCCTGAAGCGTGCCTCTCTCACTGTGATGCAAGGAGGGCTCTAGAGATAGCTGTGCAAGTTCCCCACGTTGAGGTAATTCTCTTCTGATTTCCTTTGGTTAAGTCCTTCTGCACTTCTGTGCAAGATGCTGTGAAAGTAGCCTTGGCAAATAGGGCAACCTGTCCCTTTCGTGTTAATTTTTTCTAAATTGTGTCTTTTAGTGGATTGTAATTGCAGTATAGTCAGTCTCTTACATTTGTAGTTGTTCCATTTCTAAGTAAATTGAATTCAGAATTTTCAAATTTACTGTGTTCTTTCATTTTTTTTCTTTGCTATAGTTCTAATAGAAAATACATGTTAATCATAGTGGTGTCTTATTCCAGAGTAATTTGGGAGAATCTATTCACTGTTTTGAAAGTAACAGCTAATATTTATCGCAGAGCTGAGGTGCATGTCAACCTTCAGATTATAAGAGAAGGCAATGGGAATGTACTTTCCTTTCCAATTGTCCATGTTGGTCCTTTATGTTAGGCCAGCTAGGTGGTATACAAACTGTTTTTCAGTGTGTTCCATGATTTATTTATATTAATAATGAGTGGTGTTTTTTAAAACTTTTGGTAGTACTTGGATTTTTGTCCATATTACCAAAATCAATTAACCAAGCCACAGATGAGAAGATGAGGGCAGCCTGTGCTCTTTGTTAGATTGGTGACTTGTAAACTTGACTTGGTTTTAGCGATCCTGCTGACTGTAACTGTGGCTTACTGCGACTGTGAGTCAGTCAGTCATCCCTGGTGGCTTTCCAACTTGCAAATGTGCCACGCAGGACAGGGGGTTTATTAAGTCAGGTGCAGAAGTGTACAAATCTGGCTGCACTGTTGAAGACCAGCATGGATTGAAAAGGCTCTGGAGCACAAAGAATTTGGAAAATGCAATTTAGAGACAGCCCAAGAGGCTATCAGTGAGACAGAGTAACAGCATTACTGCATTATCTGGATTTTTACCATTACCCAACATGTCATCCCTTGTGACAGGAGTACAGTTAGATATATTCAGTTAGACCTGAATAAGGTTAGAACTGAAAATTGACTTTCTTATGCCAGTATTCTGTGATTTTTCCTAAGCTCTCTGCTTTAAGGAAACGGAAATGTTTTGTCACAAAGAAACCTACTTTTCTTCCTTCACTCCTGTATACCTTTTCATACGCCACAATTTCCGCTATTTAATGTTCTACATGTTCTGTGCTATTATCTGTCCAGGCTTCATGCAAAGCTAGGTAAATATCTTCCTTTTGTACCTGCTCTTCAAACCTTTAATCTTCGAAGCTGACTTAGCATGCTGGGATGGTTCTAAATATGAAACATCTGCATCTCTGTAAAACTTGCTAATGTCTTATTGCAGTCAGTCCTCCTAGCAACACTGCACAACAGATTTGGCTAGGTTTTCCCTTTAGCTTTGTTCATTATAATGTCCCAATGCATATTGTTTCATTTTTGTATGCACATTCTCCAAGTCTCTGCCTGCCTACTCTTTACTGCCTAGAGTAAAAAGATAAAACTCTATTTCACTGACATTCTAAATTTTTTTAATCAACATTTTAAATATTTTTCTAGTCTAACTTATCATTCTTCTAATCACTGTGGTCGTAGAAATTGCATGTGTAAGTAGCCTAATGCCGAGTTGGCATTGGTTAGGCAAGAGGTCACTGTGGTTAGAACCCTTAAATGAAAAGCTCTGTGAATCTCCTCTGCATGGTCTTGCCTCTGTCTTTTGGGCAGGAACAGGATATCAAGCCAGCTATGGGGCTGAATGAGAGGAGTTACTCACTGATATTTAAAAAGTACAAAGCACAGCAGAAATGGTCTCTGCAGCTTTGTACATCAAGAAATTTCAAATATAGCCAAAAGAACCCAGGTAAATGAAAAAGGAAAATGTTACTGTCATAGAGAATTAACAACTGCCAAGCAATAAGTTTCAGCTTTTTTTTTTTTTAAAAAAGCAAGCTACAGCTGAGAAGGCTCAATAATCTTGATTTTTATTATAAATCAAAATGACATTTAAAAATTAATACATTTCATGTAACTTAATTTACACAAAATTGTCTTCTAGTAAGAGGCTGGTCTGTTTATTATTTCATATCATTCTTCTTTCCCAGAGGCTTTCATGGAAGCATGTCAAGCCATTATATAAACCAAAATTCAACAAACTGTGTGTATATATAATTTACTAGAGCAGAAGTCTGTGCTCACATGAGGGAATTAAATCAATACTCTCCAAAAAGATGCTTCAGAGCAGAGTGCTGCTGTGCTCAGCAGGGCTCTGGGTGGCTGTTAGCTCTTTCTTTGTTGTTAGGCTGTAAAGCCCTCCCCAGACAGTGGGCAGGGGCTGGGAGCCCTGTGCCTAAGGAAAGACTGCACATAGCAACAGTCTGCATCGCCCTGCCTCTGGTCTTCCCCGGCTCTTGGCCCTACCAGTACAGTTTGGCTGTATTGCATCAGGCCAGCAAAGCTTTTGGCCCCTGGACAGATTTTTCGTAAAGACACCTGACTTACAAAAAAAAAAATCTGTTTACTTGGGAGTAATTTGCTACATGAACAAGTGTGTAGCATGGTGTGTAGCATATATGGCAGATCAGATACGGGTGACTGGACAGAAAGGTCTTAACACCTCTTTAAAATAAAGCTCAGCTCAGAAAGTCAGTCGGTCATAAATTAGGAAATATCAGAATGAAAGCTTCTCGTGTATTTCAACATGACCTGCATTTGTATGCATCGTATAGGTTACATTACTATTTAAAGGTTCTTTTTGTGTTACAAAAGGTACTGACTGAACAGCTACTTAATATTTCATTTTGTTCTTTGCTTTCAACATATAACTCCAAACTCCTGACTGCCTAACACACAAACTAGTAATAAATACAGTATTTCATATTCTCTTCTTTGGTTTTTTTTCTAATCATACATGTAACACTTGAGTGTTTCACAGACAGTGGTGAAGTTATCTACATGAAGTCCCTTTGAGGAAGGGAGATAAATTTAATTTTCAAGCAGGAACATTGCTACATACTGTCATGATTGTCAAAACTGAAGATCAGCTATAGGTGTGCAGACTGAACTTCAGTTGTCTCATGCTAAGTACCCAGAAGACGGGGGAAAAAAGCCTGCCTTGGAAAAATCTTTTTTTACTTGGTCAGCATCATATAGGAACACTGAAGGGGGGGNCGGGGGAGCAGAATGGACCCAAACCTGTTAGTTAAAATAACTGGATTTAAATGAGATTTAGAAGCCTCCAAAGTTCTTAAACCTTTCATTAAAATTGGCAGTGGGATGGAGAAGACAGGCCCAGACGAGTACCCTTATGAGGACAAGGCTGGCACGTCCACAATCATGTATTTGGCAGCTGCCTTGCCAGTGAGCACGTGCTGAGCTCTGAACTACCCACCACATGTCTGATGTTTCCTGGGGAGGGACATGGGGTGGAAGAAAAGCGGGGGGCTGGGGAGGGAGTTTGGAAATAAGCCAAAGGATGCCAGTCTGCTTGTCACTACAACACTGCACCGATTCCTCTGCTTACAGAACAGCTTGGTTCTTTGTTCAGTCCAGAGCTCTCTTTTCCCTGCATCTGCCTGTTCTGCCATAAATTAGGCAGGGAATATTGTGGCAGATTGACCCTATCATTTTCCTTCCTTCTCAGTAGTGACCATCCTGTGTACTTAATCAGATGGTTTTTCTGGAGAAAGAAAAACAAAAAAAGCATCATCTAATTAAAGATGCATCGTAACACACAACCATACACAATAGCAGCAAGTTGAAGTACAACAGGCAATCTTAATTCCATTATTTCTAACCATTCCTTTCAAGTGGTCAAATTTCCAAACTGTTCCTCAGCTTGAAGATGTTATATAGTTACTTTAACAAGACAAAAAGTAAAATTATGGGAAAAGGAGATAATTAAATATATGAAATTATTTTGACCTTATATAGTGCCTTGTCTCTGATTTTTGTTGTTAATGCTACTGGTTATTCCATTAGCTCTACTAACATATTACCTTCAGTGCAAATCAAGACACTATGGAGAAGCTGAACCTGCAATCCAGTGGGTTTTGCAACTGTCTTTAAATTCCAGAGAGACATAAGCATGAAGATTCTGACTTCTGCTCTATGTCAGAAAAATGAGAACGGCATAAGTAGGTCAGAGCGGACGCATATCTAAACCTATGCGCTGTTTCTGTTGGATCAGTGGGATACCTAAGGAAGAGTGAAAGGTGACCACATAGCGATATTTTCATGATGTGCGCCTTCAGCCTCCCAGTTTACATAGCTCAGAAGGTTCTTGTGCCATAGGTTGTCATTGGATCATAATTGATTTTCTTCTAATAGTTTTGCTAACGGTATGTTGAATCTGTGTAGGTTTTAGCAGGCAATCCTATGATTATGGGATTATAAGCAAGGTATTTCAGCAGGTGTGAAGCACCTTCTTTGATTTATTCCCCCCCCAAAGTGCAGTAGAAACAGATCCGTAAAGCAAAACAGTTCATGATGAGGACCCATCACCCGCAGAGCGCTCACTTGAGGTGTTTTATTTCAGAGTAGCTCTAGTCTGGCTTCCTGTCACGCAAGCATCTACAAGAGCTTGGAGTACATTTTTTTTTAGTTGAGTTTCATTGAAAATGACCAGTTCTGTGCACTCTAAGACCAGACATCAACCAAGGTTTATAAATGGGGATATCTGAAAGTTTAACTTGAAAAGCCCATGTCTGATCCAAGCTGAAACGCTGATGGTAGGCACATCAGATGACTTAGTTGATTGCTGCCTAAGTCGGAAGCCTTTGCTCTTTCTGTCCTGCTGAGGAACTTGGCCCAATAACTCAGCAGAAACATAATCCAGCAAAGGAAAGGAATTTGAGTTCACTGAATGGGGAGTCCAGTAAGTACAAGGAAGGACTCATTTATTGAGATAGAAATTCACCAGAGAAAACCATGACTGATGGTTGGCATAAAATTTCTTATCAAATGATACAAGATTTCTGAATTTACAAGCAGGTAAGGTAGGATCTTGTAAAGTATTAGGTAATTTTCATGGTTGAATCACTTCTGGACATTTAATCTGTAATTAAATTTTTATATACAATGGAAGAACTGCAGAAAGTTCTGAATTTCTTCCAACATTATTGTTTGTAAAATGGGTTTGTCTCGTCAAAAAGGTCATTAAGAATGAGAACAAATATATCATTTCAGTTATCAAGGAAAAAGACAAAGTAATGTCCCATTAATGAAAAGTGTGTTTGAAAGAAAATGTAAAATTAAAATTAAGTTTTTACTGCTGAAAATCAAAAGTCTCTTGCAAAGTTAGAGAAAAAGTAAATGTAATAGACTGTGATCCCCTGATGATACCTTCACAGACTCATCTAAACAGATATTGTGACTTTTGCACATGTAAGACGAGAGAAATTAGTTTGAGATGCATATGAAAAATGGTGTTGGTGATGCAAGTCCTTAATCAGGTCCATCAGTTGCAACTCTTCAATTTTAGTGTTTTACTACTTTTTTTCCTTTGAATCATTTTTATCATTATTCATAAGATTTTATTCTAAAATATTAATGATTACCATATAGTAGTACCAACTTGATGCATGTAATAACTTCAAATGTAATGGATTTTCTCACACCTATCTCCTTACACATGTTGTGCATTTAAAAGTATAACATAGTATGTTTATTTTTAGTACACCTCCTGATAATCTCTCAATTCAAGAATTTCAGAAGAATGAGAGTATTGATGTTGAGGTAAGGAGACTATAACAAGTATACTGTTGAACATAATGAGATAGTGACACCCACAGATTGAATTTGCTTCTGAAATAATTTTTGATAAGTTACCTGTTCATCATTTTTTCTGTGACATTGATTTCCTTTTTTGAAAACAAGACAGGAAATTCATAGGCTCAGAATTCAGCTGCTTCAGTTATGCAAAAGTAGGAAGCGGCATGCCAAAAATACTTCTTGTCCACTCAAGTTCAAAACAGCGTAGAGTGGCTAAACCAGAATGTGTCCTGCCTCTGACCGAGTGTCTGATTCTTACTTACTGTGTTATTGCCAGGCAGTTACACAGGTAATTGTAAACATGGAGGAAGCTGACAATTAAACCTAAAGTGAGTGCTTTCTGTGTTGGGGGGACATTCGATCAGCAATGACATTGCTGCCCTCCAGATGTGTTCTCAATACTGAAAAGCTTGTGGATAAATGAAGACATGAAGTGCAGTACAGAGACTGCTGTAATTGTAAGAGATCCTGTTTTGTTGGATAAGGTCAATGAAAATGAAGAGAAGATACTTGGAGTGAAGAGGGACTGATCCCCTTTCACTCCAGGACAAAGAGATGTGGCAGACCAGGGGTTAGGGGTACAAAGGAAAAGGAGTTGCAGAGCAGACGTGGCAATATCTGTGGGTTTGGTCGCCTGTCATCTCTCCAGATTTCTGGATGAAAAGCGGGAGCGGTTCTGTCTGCAGTGAGCAGAACTCTGAGATCTAATGCATTAATTTATGGAGATCTAAACCCACTTTGTTCCTGAATGGGAGCATCAAGACCACAGATAGAAAGCATTTCAGTTAAAGTGCATTGCCTTAAGCTTGTTTAGATAATTAACTCACTTGTTCTGCTTTGCAGATGTCACATTGTAAGCATGTGATATATGTGTTAATGTCATAGTGAGGAAATTGAATTGGGTGGAGGGAGAGGGAGATTCCTAATGTTAGATCTTCTCTTTTCAAAACCATAAATTCGATTTGAAGAATGTGCTTTGAATGTCAGTGGAAATCTGAGTGATAACTGCTTCAGGAACTCTGACAAAAGGCGGGGGGGAGTTTAATATTGCAAGTTTAATGTTGCATGCAAGACCACAATTTTAGGACATATCTGCAAATTTTAAAAGCTAGCATGGGAAGATTTTGTGAAGTTTCATTAGGCATGTCTCTGGTTTAATGTTTCCGTCTTCTTCATACTAGAATTCCAACTTTAATATTCAGAAAACCAATATAAACACATGTAATTTATTTTAGGTGGTGCAGCTTATCAGCACAGAGATACTGCCATATGCTAATTTTATTCCTAAGGAATTTGTTGGTCAAATAATGACTATGCTCAATAAAGGCTCAATACATTCTCAGTCATCCTCCTTTACAGGTATGGTACCTGAATGACAAAAAGATACGGTGATTAAATCTACTAGAAATTAATGAAAATGTTGGGAGCACTTACTCTGATAAAGACTTGAAGTTCCATGGCATGTATTCAGTATAGACTGTTTGATATCCAGCTTGTTTTTATAAACTATATTCTATTTTATGGAAGTTGTCTAGCATTCCTCGCAAATTTTTAAAAGTTATTTCCTTACTTGTTGGTCAGCATTGTATATAATATTGTACTTGTATTACTTTATACTTTCTACATAGTTTGTTTTGCGTTGTGCCAGCTGAAATAGTTCTAACAATATTTTCAGACAATTGTAAAACAGACATAATATCCTGTTCTTAAAAACTAAATGACTTTAGCATAACTATAAGGTGTGCCTAACCAAATACCTTTTCTGCCTTTAGGAAAAAACATTTACAGGTTTGTTTTTTTTTTTAAAGATTAAAAAAATGGATATAAGCCATTACAGAGAAAAATATTTGGATTGTTTAGTACCAAATAATAGTAGTTATGATGTAGAACTGGGGTTGCTGGGGGGTTTTAATTGTTTTAATATATTTTATTATTAAAGCAATGGCTAGTAGGTAACACATTACTGGATGTGTTGCATATTTAATCTTTTATTTTTGGGACTATTGTGATTATTGCAGAGTCACCTTTTCTTAAAATGTATTCTTAATATTTGTTCATATTACTGTTAATCTTATTTAACACTAGAGGAGTGATAACCTTTTTGCAGAATATAATAAACTGATTGAAGTGCAACATTTAGTGTATTGGCATGCATGCTGCGCAATTAAATACGACATTTTTACTTTGACAGAAGCCGAAATAGATATTCGAATGAGAGAGGAGTTTTCTAAGGTGTGTTTTGAAACACTGCTCCAGTTTTCATTCAGTAATAAAGTCACAACTCCTCAGGAAGGCTACATCTCTAGAATGGCACTTTCTGTGCTCTTGAAAAGGTCACAGGATGTATTGCATCGCTACATAGAAGATGAGAGATTGAGTGGCAAATGTCCTCTTCCACGGTATGTACGCTGTCTTTAGGAAATGAGAGGTATTACCAGGAGTTTATGATAAAAAGGTTGCATTCCAAATATCACTCAGTCATTAAAAAAAGATTTTGCGTGGAGGGGGGAGATTTAAAGCCAGGGAAATGTTTGTGGGGAAGACATTTCAAAGAAAATGTTTTTGTTGAAAAAGCTTTAAATAATAATGGTCGAGTTCAGTGCTGTTACATAGACAATAGGAATGTGACGTCGTAACTAACATTTTTAGTTTATTGAAACAATGTTTCTGATATCTGTAACATAGTATTTCTGAATTCTGATTTCCCTTTATTCCCAGTAGAGCTGTGTATAGTTTCTAAGTTGAGAGGTGGAGAGTATCCCCAAAAATAAGATAAAATATCCAAATAGCAACATTGTGAATCAGTACTGAAGTAACTGTTCTTGAAGCAGAAAAGTTGACCAAAGTACCGGGAAATTCTTTGAAATGGGAACTTATTTAAATGTCACTTAACTTTTGAAGGTTTTGATCATGAATGATGAAATTGATTATTTTCATGTCACAGTTGATCATGTACATGAGTATTTTCAGATTGAGATGTGTATGCTGTTACTGTTCCAGTATCAAATTTAAAGCTATCCTATCTGAGACAACAGCAGTGATGGTGGGAAAGTTAAAGACAAATAACCTTAATCTCTAAATATCCTTTTTTTGGTAGGTTTCATTACAGCTGTTTCCATTATGTTTTTTTTTTTAACGTTGTGTAAGTTTCAAAGAAAATTTATGTTCTTGAGACAAAAATGAGTAGTTGACTGTTTGCATTTTTCCTTTTGCAGGCAACAAGTAACAGAAATCATATTTGTTTTAAAAGCTGTCAGTACTCTCATAGATTCACTTAAAAAAACTCAACCTGAAAATGGTAAGTTATTGTTAAACAACATGGTTCTAAACAAGATAACATTATATCTGCCACAAAGAGATACTTATTCTTTCCTTTAGTAATTTTCCACACAAATGTAAAAGAAAAGTGTAATCTGTAAGATTCAGTATTTTGTAATTCTGTGTATATGTAGGTGGCAGGTAGACCAAAAAAAACCCGCAAAATTTTTTCCAGTATACCTAGAAGCATAAGATATGTTTAATAAAATAGAAAACTTCAATTTATGGTGTCTTTTATTAGATAGAGCTTGGTGTCTTCTAAAAACAAACGAACAAAAAACCTTCCATCAAATGTTACTAGAATTCTTAAACATATGTAGTCTTGCTAGATCCTTTGTCTTCTCATGATGCGTTTATAGGTCGCTATGGATCATGGTCATGTAGGTGCACTCAGCAATTAAAGGGGTGTACAAGTTAAACGCGCGGGCAAGCTGTTAGGTACTTAAACTTGGGGTCTCGCTTTCCGTCCCTTTCTGCTCTAGTATCTCCTGTCCCCTGTATTCAGAAAGATGATGTAGCTCATTGATGCCCAAGTAAATGGTTGACAGATGTGTTTAAAGGGCTGAATTAAATTGAAGACCTCAAATTCATTTATAATTGTGTGTCCTGCTCCTCCTGTGAGCTGCACCTACTGTATACACAGAGGGTTCTCACCAGAAAACTTAGGAGGCTTAGTTAAACCAGCTCTATTGGACCCTGCAACTCTGACAGAATGGCACATACAACACTTCCCTCTACCTCCCTGCTTTTGGTATTATGAGGAACAGAAAAAAACTCTTCAGTCCTGAAACAAACAAACAAAGCAGCCTGTCCAGAAAAACACAGGCAGGTGGGCTTCCTGAAAGAGGCAGTGCCTCACTTGCAGCATCACTGAGCAGCCAGATTTATGATAATGTGGTTTCCAAGGCTGATGGCAAAAGGCAGAGGGCAGAACTATGCCAGGATACATCAAGCCTTTTGGCGAGCACTGAATGCAACTGAAGTGCTACTTTGGTGGGCCTTTCTCTTCTCTGGTAGAGTAGCCAACTCAGCTGGACTCTTCCCCATGTCCCTCTTCCTGCAATGAGAGAAATTCTTCACCTGGTCCATATATGGCTGTGATTGCCAAACCTCCTGCGTATTTTCTTATGAAGAGATCCACTGGACAAATTACAGAATCACTTTACTTGCACTTCTTCTAGCTTTTAATAATTTTATTCAAGAAAATTATTAACATTGAAATCAGGGTTTTGTTCTCTTTTGAAACCACAGCTGAAACAGATATAAGCAAGGAAGTGACATAATAAATAAGATTCATGCTACAATGTTTAATTTCATTTGTTGGACTAAAAAACTTTACCATGGAAATTTTTTTGTCTTGGTCCAGTGTTTCTCCCTCTGCTTTCTGTAGCTCTTGTAATCTGGAATAATTTGAAATTAAGAGGAGGCCTCGTTGCTGACAAATTTCCAAAAGTGAAGAGTGCGTCCAATTCAATTTTCTGTCAATAGCTGAGAAAAGCAGGCAGAAGATGTACACGTGTTAAGGATTTAATAAAAGTAGTATCTTCAATTTGTCAGTTCTTCATCCAGAAAACACAGTGAATAACTCATATGTAGAAACACAGGTGTGTAGCACCATTTTATGGATATCCCATCTGGCTTCCAGCTGCTGCTGCAAAAAAGAGTATGGCACTCCTGCAAAAATCCTACATCATATCTGAGAGCCCTGTACAGATGTCGTAGTGTGTCTATAGCACTAGGTACCTCTGTTTAGGCACCTGAACATGTCCTTACTTATACAGGTATTGAAAAAATCTATTGTGAGAATTTGGACTGTAGTAACTGATTCAGTCTGTTCTTTTCTTCATTGCAGTTGATGCTAACACATGGGCACAAGTTATTGCCTTGTACCCGACTTTAGTAGAATGTATCACCTGCTCATCCTCGGAAGTGTGCTCTGCTCTGAAAGAGGCACTGGTTCCCTTTAAGGACTTCATGCATCCACCAGCATCCAAGGTACAGAATGGAGAGTCTTGACCCCATACAACTTTTTTTTTATTATTTTTGAAGGAAAAAAAGTATCCAAAAATGTTTGTTCCTGGGTGAAGTTTCTCTGAGGAAATCTCTTCTGACTAGTACTTTGGCAACCAGTGCTGACTGCCTTTTAACTGTACTAACAAGAGCTCAGTAATTCATGAATACAGGCTATATCTCAAAGGTTCCAGAGCGAGTAGCAGTGCAAACCTTTAATAAATTTAACTGAATAGTTGGAATCATTTATAATCTAATGTACTTGCTACAGTATTTTGAAGTGGTGATTGAAAAGTGGGCTTATGTACAGCTTGTTGTGTATGTGTTAATGATGTAATTAAAAATATTTCAATTCAGTCAGATTTATTAGGCTGGTGTTTTGCACCCTTTTTTTGAAGTACGAATTGTACTAAAATTTTATGCAAGATGGTACTGTAACATTCCATATATCTGTAACCAGCCTTTGTAAACAAAGGGAACTGAAATACTTGTGTGTATAATAAATGGTACAGTTCTGTATAAAATAGTTGCATTTATTATTTAAATTCTTTTTAAAATATTGATAATGTTAAATGCTTGAAAATGTATTTATTATGAATAAGTTGTATGCTTGCATTTTTACTTACAGTTTGCCTTCTAAATTGCCAGATATGCTGTCTCATATCTGATCATGTTGTTAGTTTTTGCTTAATTGAATGTATCTTCTCTGTGGCCATTGGACATCTAAGAAAGGGTCATATGACAAAAGCTTGCAGCAAGCAGTTAGTAATCTGCTGATCTCAAACTTCAAAGCAGTTGACCTGAAATAAGTTTGAATATGCAGAAATCCACTGTAGCACTTCAACACTACCATACCTCACTTCATAATATATTTGTTTTAGGATGTTTGTTCTACTCAACTCTATCCATTTTTGTAGTTGCAGCCTTGCTTTAAAAAAAATAATACGTATTTGAGGGTTGTTAGCCTTTTTAGACCTTCTTGGCAGGTATCGCAGTCTTTGAATCATGACCCAAGAAAGGTGATTTCAAATATCTGAATACTTGGCTGTAATATTTTGTTCAATAATTTTCAGTGCTTTGTTTTGTACTGTTTTTTCAACCCAAACAAATTGTTCTAATCTTTTAATTATAAACTGTGTCTGATATAAACCCATGAGATTTGTATTTTTGAAGATAGTTACTCATTTAGAAGTGCAGTAAAATCTGTCGTTAACTAAATGTGAATTTGTTTCACTTTCACATAATACACAACTGAAGCAAAACACTTTTAAGTATTGTTTTTAAAGTTTGTGACTTAGCACTTAAACTCTTATTAAATCATTAATTATGATTTCAGTAATGTTTCACCTGTATTCACATATTTTAACCTGTGATGTGAAAGCACAAAGGCCAAATGTAAAAAAAAAGAGAGACAGGTGCCTTTTTATGGATTTCAGAGCTACCTTTAGGTTTTTGTTCCTTAAAGTCTTTTGTAGACATTAAAAGAGATTATCATGCATAAGAAATGGTATTATATCTGTTTGCTTTACACTTTCCTGGCTAAAGGGACATTGATTGGTACATATGAATAGATAAAGAAGTTGTAGGAGCTTCAAGCTGAAGGTGTGATGAACTGGACAGGGTTAGAAATACCCTGCGTAAATGATGCTATACAAGCACAGCTTTGAACAGCTTGCTCTCACAACGCTCCAGTTGATGGTCCTTTTTGAAAGCTTTCTGTTTCAAAGTACAGTAAATATTAAATAGGCTTCAAGATCTCGCACATTTCTGTGACCAAAGTTGTGTGGAACTTAATCATCAAGTGTGCATAGTTTTTCGAGAACACACAGTTTACATTAAAGAAACAAATGCTTCCCATTAGTAGAATTCATGTCAAAATAGCTTCTTTGGAGGAGTCATTCCAGTATAATGCAGTACATTATCCGTACTCTGAAAGTGAAAACCTGGCAACTGCTCTCCTAATTAGCAGAAGATAAGTCAAGGTCTATGAGGTCATTAAAGAAACAAAGTGTAGCACAGGAAAGAAGGGTATTAATTTGGTTTAGAATATATTATCTTAACCAGAATTTCTGGAAAGAGGTGTGCAGACCAAACTGTGGGTGAGTTTGTTTGTAATGAGTCTCTAATTGGTTTTTCAGTGATAACACAGATGCATTCTGTCCAATGAAGCAAATCTTCAGCTTTATCTGTATTTTAAAAATGGGGTGTATAAGTCTTTCCTGACTCTGGAGCTGAGAATACTTTACAACCTCTGGACATTAGTCTTCAAAAGGTTTTGAAATAAACTACCAATGAGCTAACTCTCCTTCCTTTCCTCTTAATTACAAAGTGAATAATATCTGTGCTATTTGAGGCATGTTTTGGACATGCAAGCTGACGTTGACCATATTCAAACTGCTTTCTCGTATTTTGTATAAATGGTTTGAGAATTAAAACCAAAGCTACTTAGTTTAGAAAAGATGTTTTTTGTTGACTAATTTTGTCTGTGAATAAGAATTATTCTTTTTACTGTGCCGCCTTGTCCAGTACTCAAATGTTTCTTTCTACTTGAAGTATCAGTTTCTTTTTTCTATTTGTACTTTTTGCTAAATATTCTTAGGGCTTCATTCATGCAAACAGCATTTTTTGAATATTTAAATTTCACATTTTTACATGTTTCTAGGAAGGTAAATCTTGTTTCTGAGGAAATTTAATTTAATTGAACGTTACCTATTGAGTAGATCCATGCACAAGTTCTTTTCAAGTCTGTAGGGCTGCTTAGTCATGAGAGGTAAAACACGTGGATGTTTTCAGGATTGGGGTCTGCATTGTGTCACTGAAATCAGCTAGAAAAGGGGTACAGCTGACTGTATAGAAATATCTCAGCTGGAAGTTAGAAGATAAGCTTTAATTGCTTATTGAACGTAACCACACAACTTACCTTTTTTCTTCTTCTCCCCAACTTTAAAAAGGACATGGATTGGGAATCCAAAGAGAAAATGTGACGGTCTTACAGATTATTACAAGGTTCATATCAAGATTTTTGGATTACTTGGAAAAACTTGTATGTCTCAATGCCATGACCATTGCCTTAATGTACACAAAGACTTAAGATTACATAGTAACTGATTAAGAAGAAGGAACAGATGTCTCAAGCTGGGAACTTCTTATAAAAAGTCTTATTCTTAGAAGTAACCTGCAGTAGTTATTTGCTTATCATCAGAGATGCTTATCTAACCAGACATCTGTTTTGTTCCCTTGTACATGTGCCTGCTTCCCTACCTGTTTTATTGGTGAACTGTGGAATGTTAGTGGACACTTAGCCACATGAAATACATGGTCACTGTTAGTTATTTACAAGAGTAAGTAGGAGTATGTCTGTGAAACTTCAGTAGTTCATCATCATATTCTGCAGATGTTTTTGGTTTTTTTTTTTACCCAGCTTGAGTCATTTCTTCTTGCCAAACAGCAAACCTTCTTATAGATGACCTTGAACTCTTCAGGCAAGATATTTTGAGTGAGGTTAATGCTTTTCTTTTCCTCAGCACATGGCAACAAGTACTAGTCATTGTATTCTACAGAAATTCATTTAGACATTCAGGATACTACTGTTCTTTGGGGGGAAAAAAAGCATGTTTTCTCCTCATCGGTTTCTGTATGGCTCAGTTCTGTGTCTTCACAGAAGACCTGTCTTCACATGTAAGACCTTATTACTGCTTACAAATATCTAAAGGATGGGTTGAAGGAGGATGGAGCCAGACTCTTCTCAGTGGTTCCCAATGACAGGACGAGGGGCAATGGGCACAAGTTGGAACATAGCAAGTTCCGTTCCAACACACGGAAAAACTTCTTTACAGTTAGGGTGACAGAGCACTGGAACAGGCTGCCCAGGGAGGTTGTGGAGTCCCCTTCTCTGGAGATTTTCAAGACCCGCCTGGATGCAGTCCTGAGTAATGTGCTCTAGGCAATCCTGCTTTGGCAGGGGAGTTGGACTAGATGATCTCTAGAGGTCCCTTCCAACTCTGAAGGTTCTGTGATTCACTAGTTGTTTACCTCAAAATTGTAGCTTGCTACTCATTTCCTATGTGGGCAGGCATCTTCTACAACATCTTCTAAATTATCATTACCAGAAATGCCTCTAGTTTCCAGGGATGCAGAAATTTCAGAAAATAAAATGTACTATGTGTATCTGTCCATCTATCCTGATCTTTCATTCTGTCATTGCTCTTCATGCCACTTTTCAAGGAGTAAGGGGAGTATCACAAAATGTTACCGTTTGTGTACCTGTGCATAGTACGTGTACAGTGTTGTGAAGGAGCGAGCTATCAAAATGTGACTTATGTGGTACCAATGAATAACGCTTTTCTTCCTCCTTTAGCTTACTGAACTGAGATTGTGTTGCTTTAAGAATTTTCAGGATTGTCTCCCAGTTTTTTTGATAAATATTCTATGATAATGTATGGTGCTCATTATGAGTCTGGATTGGTACGAAAAAACATTCTCTCTTAATGATTAGTGTTTGCACATGCAGGTGAGATTCACAATTTTCATCTCTAGCATCCTTAGGTAAAAATGCTTAGGTAGGGACGTAAACTGTTTGAGACCTCACTGCAGCTTACTAAATAACTTTCTCTGTGACAAGGCTAAAAGGATATGGACAGTTTTTCCTGGCTGCAGGTTATGAATAAATTTAGTGAGTAAGGTCTGTGCATTATTTAGCTTATCTCAAGTCTCAGGAAAGAGCTTCTCAAACAGAGAGCTTCAATAGGGCTTGTGCACCAAGCATGCTTCCTGGATCAGAATACTTTCCTCACATGAAGGTTGCATCATATTTTAAGAACTCAACAAATGTAAATCTTGTTTTATACCTTGAGTTGTGGTGTACAGACTTATGTCATCTTCAAATTATCTGACTGCTGTCTAATTGAGGACAGACAATGTTACGCTTTCTAAGAACCAGTTGCTGGGATCAAGAATGACTACATCAGCAACGATGAAAAAAAACTTGATGGTTTAAGACAACTTGTGTAAGAAAGATAGTGAAATTAGATATTCATGATTCTTAGGGTGGAGGGAGAACATCAAAATAAAAATTACTGGACTTCAGAAGGCAGACTTCAGAAAATCGATAGGTAAGATGTCACAGAAGACAAGTCTAAGGTAAGAGAGGAATAAGAGAGGAATAAGACAGTCCCATGGAGATGCGAAGGTCATGACTGAAAGTATATCCCAGTGCAGGTGACAGAGACTGGCTGTAATAAGAGACCAACTCAGTTAAACAAGGAATTTCATTGACTTCAAACCCAAGAAGTGGAGGCCTGCAGACAGTGGGAATTCAGATACCACCAAAGAACAGTGTTAACACATAGGGATGAAAGTAGATGAGATACAACTGTCAGCTCACAGAGAATAAATACATAAATAGTAAGAGAGTTGCGCTAACAAAAGTGCTGACTCCTTAAAAGAGGATGGCTGTTGACATATGAAGTGATTATGTGTTTGGTTCAGATTTGCAATGTGTGTGTTGAATTTTTTGGTTTGTTATAGTGATGACTGATCCAAAAAGTCAAAAATCAACTGCCAGTGTATTGTTCGTGCAATTGATATGAGTGACAAAGGTTGAAGAAGCTTATCTAGCAAAAGGAAAACAGAATAGAAAATAGTTACATGTTGTGAAATTGACTAGGCCTGTAAAATTTCTTCCTGGTATTTAAAGAACTAATCTGAGGTACTTCAACATTTTAAAGATCATCTTTGAAAACTAACATAAAACAAGAGAAGTATTAGATGGCTGAAAAAAAGCAAACCCAGTACTTTAACTTTTTAAGGACAAAATGGAGAAGATGGAAATTATAGATCAACTGGCCTGCCGTTGGTTCTTTTTTTTTTTCTGACAAGTAAAAATTAAAATCTGTTGTTAGCATCAGCAAGAAATCCATGACGTCCATAACAACTGGTAAGTATTTGCTATGACTGTCACATAAACCCAGTCTAATTTCTTTCTGTGAAAAAATGACAGACCTTGTGGATGGGGATAAGAACTAGTTGCTAAATCTTGATTTTAATAAGGCTTTGGACGCTGTTTCACATGACTCATAGGCAAATCAGGGAAACAAAGTCTAGCCCAGCAGACAGGATCCTAAAAGCAAGTATTAGTTGATTAGGGTCAGAGTGTGCAGATTGGGATTCTACATGTAGCTTCTCTGAATACAATGTAAGTATAAGAGAGTGTGCTTACGAAATTGGTAGCAAATTGACAAATGTATTACAAGTATGCTAGAAAACAGGATTATAACTCAACATCTCAACTGGTGAAATGGTCTCCCAAAAACCAGGATGCATTTCATCAACATAACTGTAAGATGCTGCTGTTAAGCAGCAGTCAGCTTTTTCCATTTAATTTTGCCAGCTTTCTTGAATAGGAGATTTGAATTTCAAAACAGTTTTGATGGTTTTCCTTAGAAAATTGCTCCAGTGTTAAAATGGCTGTCAGTGCAAACAGCTGTCATTAACACCATCAAGAACTGGATCAGAAAACATGTTCTGCAACAGTTTCTAATAATAGAAGTATAACACAAGCCTTAACGTCTTTTAAGCAATTAAAAATTAATTTTTTTATCAACTTTTTAAACTGATACATTTCTGTGCATAATCCATAACACTTAATCTGTACTATGATTGTGTAATTGTCTTTAAAGCATCCAGTCAAAACTTTATAAATAAATCTTAATTTTTCAGTTATATATCAAACACCTGATCTCTGCTCACACTGTTTTAAAAGATTTCAACTAACGATGTCTCTTACGTCTTAAAGAATTAAGGCTTATATTAAAACAGGATGGAATTATTGCAATAAAAATAGTAGAGTGGTATTACCAGCAGAATAGAGGTTTTGTGTTGCATTGTAGAATGCATTAAATAGAAGAACTACAATGCATTAGTTACATTCTGAATCAGAAAAGTGGATGGTAATAGTCCTTGTGTCCTATCAGTTAGACAATAACATGCTAAAAACTGATTGTTCTATTTCTGAGCTCCTTATTTAAGCATTTATGTCTTGATTGTGAAACAGATTTGCTAAAAAGGATAAGATACCTGTGTTTACTATGCTAACTGCAGCATTTGGTTAGCAAGAGATGTGTTCATTGCTCGAATTTCCTTTATAATCTACGTTTAGAGAGGTTCTCAGATAAGCTTATTTTTAAAATCAGTATGATATCCTTTTCTCTCCATGTTAACACATTTATTCCCACTGGTGGTCCAAATGCCTACCTTAAGAACTTCTTAAAGAATCTCATTGTCAGCACCGTAATCCTCTCTTCACTGAAGCTTGTTCCTTACGGAAAGGACGAGTTAAGTACAGCTATCATATTTTTCTTCAATCAAAAATACTGCAGTGTTGAAACATACTCAAAGGTCTCAGCCCATGCTGGCTGTCAGTTTAATGTTGTTGAGGGTTTTTTGGTCTGTTTTGTTTTCAGAAGGGATTTCCAATAGATAGGAAAGAAAATCCCTTGCAAGTCAGGTATCTGTTTGACATCTTTGCAGTTTTGTTATTGAAGACCCTGATCTTCAAACTGGAATCATAACTGCTGCTCTCTGTGTACAGAATATCTGCCTTAGACTTGGCATGAGTCTTCATGACCAGTGATATTTCCGAAGTTGACAGCTTCAGGACTGCAGAGGCTTGTGAGGATGAGAGACTGTTGGAAACTTAAAACTTGACATTGTCTGGTCCATTGTTTTTAATGTTAACTGTTTCTTACTTGGAACTATTAAAGTTGCCGAGGAATTGCTTATGTTTCTGGCTTTCTTGCCAGAAGACTCACACTTCTTTCCTCCGTCACATCACAGAGTAATGCCTGGTCATGAGGGGAGGGACTGGGAGGCTCCATATAAAAATGGCAACCAAAACTGGATTGCCACCAGCAGAGGACCTTTAAAAAGCACAGGGAGCAGTCTGGTTTTGATCAACCTCTCTCATGAGAAAACATGGAAGGGGACAGGAATATTGTGTGCATAATACTGCTGGCATGTACATGTACAAAGAACTGGTTTCTGGAGTACATCACAACTATTACTTGCAGATCTACTTACTGAACATCTGTTCATACCTCAGGGCTTGGCGTTGTAGCATAATATGATACTACCTTACCACTAAAATGAGTCCCAGAGTCTGCACATAATACTGCCCTAGAACAAATGAGGAAAAATAAACATTTATTTTAGAAAAGACTGATTTTAAATTAAATATTTTCTCTCAAAATACAAAATCAATAACCTCTGTTATAGCTGTATGCCCTACAATCTCTTAAAATTTTAAGCAGTTACGTGTTGCCAAAGTCTTAAAGGGAATGCACTGAACTGATGAATGGAGTGGCACAAACCCCTTCCTCTTTATAGAGTAAGAATCAGGAAGCAAGTTTTTGAAGTGCTAAGCCGCAGTCTGATAGCAGCACCTGCTTCTTGCAGTTCAATTTCACTTTAACCAGCTCGACTCAAACAACTAGTTCAAATTTGGAAACAGATTAGGAATTGAAAAAACTTGGGTTTTTTTCCCCTTCCATACATAGGATAGATCTGTGAAAGTAAAATCTACTCTATCTAAAAGCTGAAGGCAGTTCCAGCCAGAAACAATCAGTTCTATGCTCATTGTTAACAAGATGTATTTCGTGGATGTATCCAATACGTTTAAAACAGATCAACCTAAGAAAGAATTATTTTGAATGCCATTTTTCATATTATTCTACATTGCATCCAAATAGAGCTCTATGCAAACTAATTAAGTATTAAATAATCAAGAAAAAAATGTACTCAACCATTTTCTGAAAAAATAAAATGTAACTACTTAGCATCTAATAATCTATAGAATTTTTAACTGTGTAAAATGTATTCCCTAGTTATAAAAGGCTGCCAGTCTTAGTGCAATGACTCTATTTAATTGCAAACAAACATTTAAATAATTGCTAACGAAGTAATAAAAAAAATATTTTAGGAGAGATAAATACAGATGCAAAATAAGTTTTAAAGCGTAGTTCCCTGCTTTTTTAAATCATTATTAAAAACAAGTCACTTTTGACAGAAATCATTCTTCCTGTAACCAAACTTATGAGAGGCAGAATGGAGTATTTGCTTTGAGAGGCACAAGTTGGATTCCTCTTCTGAGATATAGGTTAAGTTAAGATTTTGAAGTCTACCCCCAGATAGTGGGTAGTTAGCCAGGCTTTCATTTGCAGTCAGGGAAGACAAATAGGCAGGCGTAGCAGGAGATCCATTCCATCCTAAAAGAGGTCACGTAGTTGCTATGTGGAAGTGCCGGTTCTTGCTACGGGAGCATAGGACAACTAATTTAGGCTTAGGCATCTGGTGTTTTGTGGGGTTTTTTTTAGTTTACTTTGGACATCTCAAAATGGGGAAGATGAATCTATCAGTGGTTCAGACAGCCACAGTAAATGCAACTGACTGCCATTGCAATGTGTTGATGGTGCTATAGTTTTTTGAGCTCCCCTAAGAGCATGTTCTTTGTGCCTTTTTGTTTGCTTTTTGTTTTTTTACATGTCTTTTGCAGGGGCCTACTGTGAGGCTTGGCTGTTTTTTCCCCTTGTTGAGATCCTATTCAAGTATTTATTTGTTGTATCCTGCCTCTGCAAGGGACAACATGCTATGACTTTCCTGTAGTCACAGCATTAGTCTAAATACTTGGATGAAGACTCAAGACCTCAACAGTTACTGTTAGTGTAGAAAATAAAGAGCTCTTTCTGAACCTTAAATTCTTGCTAGTGATCTGTCTTGGTTTTCCATAGGTTCCCCAATTTGGATGAGTACATGACATTACTGTCTTCATGAACTCAGTAAACTAAACTAAACATTTTCAGTCCTGCTACACTTTTGTACACTCCTTATCAGAAATTTTTTCTGTTTTTTTTTTTTTTTTATATAACATTTAACTGCTGCTTTCTACAAAATTGTTTCAGGTCAGCAAGGTTACAGTTGCTTCTGATACCTATAACTTGGTGCTTGAATGCTTATTTTTGGCAGTTGAATTTCTCATCTCTAAGGAAAAAGAGAAAATACTCGCTCGTAAGCTTTACTTTCAAAGCTGTTGCACATTCACGTTCTCAATAAAGAAGACTTGAATTACTGAAAGAACTAAGGCACCAATCCTCAAAATCCTTCAGATCTTTGCATTACAGGGTGTGGGACTCAGCAAGGTGGGTGGCTCCAACAAACATGAGGTTCTGGAAGCTTGCAGATTGGTACCTGCATCCATCTGCAGCCTTGCACATTTCCTGACTGCTTAGTTCCTTTTTCATTGCTTTCCAGGATGTACTTTAATAACTTCTTGGACTTCTAGTTTTTAGATAAATGCAAATCCAAAAAGAAAAAATCAGCGTAGATGTTCTGATTTACCATATAATAAATTGTGATGTATGCTGAATATCTGCCATTAGTTTTTAGTGATAATTGATAACAATTTAAAAACAACAATTTCTGCCTATACATGATAGACTACAAATATTTAGATTAATAAACTTACCAAACTTCCAAGAGGAAAGAGTATTCTACTGTTCTTGATCTGCCCCTTCTTATCAATAATTAAATTAATACCAATGATATGGATTAAATTTACATTTTACTTTCACCTAGAAGTGCTGATTTTCCTCATATAGAAATTGCAAACTCCTTGTCCAAGAAACTTTCTAAATGTACTCGTGATGTTAAGATAGATTTCAGTCTGTTTATTAATGAATATAAAGAGACCTTAATTCAGGAAAACAAGTCATTGAGACATGAAATACTGATAGTCTTGTGTAAAAGTTGCTTTACATTATATAGTTGAAGTGGCCTTCGAACAGAAGGGAGCACAGTAAAAAAAAAAAAGTAAAAATTAACCCAGATTATTAATTATAACTAAAAACTTCAAAATTCTGACTAAGTATGGAAATTTTTTTCCACTGTTAATACCTTTTGTAATATAATCTTAGTTTAAATACATCTATCTGAAATGTTTGATAGGAAAAAAGGTGTGAAAATATCTAGCTTTTGCTCTTTTTTTTTATAAACACTTAAACTTTCCCAATTTTAGATTGTGTTTCTCTTTCAGAATCGGGTTTTCATGTGTATGCCAACTTAACTGAGTAGGAATGGAGCATACGTTTCCTTGGTGCATCCATCTCTTTGTAATACTTTGCCTCTCCTGAGTTGACCTCAAATAGCAGAACAACTAAGTCTTGCTGTCCCTGTGAGAAATAGTATTATATGGCTTTACTGAGGAAAACGGGAATTGAGAGAAAGTGGTCTGAAGGAGATCAAGCAGTCCCTTCCAGAACCAGAAGCAAAGAGCTCTGAGTTACTGGATGCTTCCATTTTCTCAGCTGTAGAATGTTCTTTAACTTGTCAGTCAGTATCAAAACCATATGTACTTTATAACCATACAGAAACTCTTTAGCATGTTTTCTCCAACAGAATGTCACTGGTTTAAATCTCTTTTAAACAAGCAATCAGTGATCTGATTGTGCCTGATGCCTAATATAGGTGGCAGCTTTAAAAACAATAATGAAGTTACACGATAATGAAGTATTTCATCTTTGTCTCTTCTTTAAGGTGGCAATGCTTTGGCTGTTTTCTAGTGTGACTCTCCCAACTACGAATTTGTCCTAAGTTGTCACTAAAGGCATTGCATTTTATTCTCAACCCATGTTGTAGATAGTTTTGCACTGGAAATGCCAAGACTATTGTGTTTCATTTGAGGTCTGGCTGCAAGCTGGGTTATTTCCATATTCTGCATCACTGATGTTAATACAGTCTTTGTAAATTGAATTATACATTTTTTTTTTTTTAATAATTGCAGCCTAATTCCTCGTGTGCTGTTTTTTCAACAGATTTGTTCATAAGATGTGTTGGTGGTGAAGGCCGAAACAAACGATAAAAATGGGAGAGTTTGTAACTTTTGTGAATTTGTAATGAGGTTCGCAGTCTGTTTCTCTGAGGTCAGTTTCTGGTTATGGAGTAACCATAGAAGGGTTAGAGGTGGAAGGGACCTTAAAGATCATCTAGTTCATCCTGGGGTCTATTTCCATTTAGAAATAAAAGGGCTTCCACGTTTTCTACTTGTGTGTGTGTGTATATATATATATATATATATAAAAGCTTTAGCGTGCAAAACGAGTTCATTTTAAAAGTGAAAGCCCCGAGCCAACGAATGCAATGTTTGCTTTGTACTTTTAAAACCCGTGCTCTCCCCGCGCCCCGTGAGGAGGAGGCG
>VUYV01000157.1:395313-535865 GCA_008711295.1 Anarhynchus alexandrinus | reverse complement strand
GTCTGCTGTGTCTCTCTTCCCCCTCCCCGACCCCCCCATCATTTCTCTCCTTTCTTCCCTCCCTCCCTCCTTCCCCTCCCCGCCCCATCTGTTATAGGCTTGCGGAACTGTGGCTGTTTGAAATTAAACGTGATCTTTACTGTGCCAGCTGGGGTCTGTAATGTATCTGATAAATGAAGCTCTTCCCGTCGGTTTCAGGTCATGCAAGGAAAAGGGCAAAGCTGGGGAGGGAGCTGGGCGGGGTTTCCCTTTGCTTTCCACAGTCAGGCGAGAGGAGTCTGGTTGATGTCTGCAGCAGATAAAGGAGACAAGAGGATCATCAAAAGACCCCAGAGCCCTTTTATCTTTCTGCCGTTTCCCCCCCTCTAATTTCATTTATCGTGGCTGTGTTGTCTGTCTGCTTGTCTCCCCCCTTCAGAAGGGGTCGGGTGCACCAGGGCCCTGGCTGAGGTAGTAGTTTGTGCTGTTGGTCGGGTTGTGACATTGCCCGCTGTGGAGATAACTGCGCAAGCTACTGCCTTGCTAGTGCTGGTGATGATCAGCTGCAGATGAAGACAATGACAGTGGGAATCCCCTTTGTTTTCCCGGGATTGCATGCTGCTGAGGTGGCAACCGTTCCTTCTCCTACTTCTGCAGAAGGAGCCTAGCCTTGGCCACTGAGATGAGCAGCGGGGTTCGACCCCGTCAGTAGGATGCTGCTTCTTTCGCAGAGCCGGATGAAAAACCATTAGTTTCACACTGTTTGGAGGGCACCTGAATTTGGGCTGAAGAGCAAGTGTCTGCATTTCTTCTCGAGCTTAGACCTTATTATTCACATGGCACCCTTGAAAGAGGTGGATTTTCTATTCTGTGAAGACAGAGATCAATGACGGACTTGTATTTTCTGTGTTCTGAATATGCAAAACTTGTATGTGTGATATTAAGTGTTCTTGTTTGAATGGTGAAAAATCCTGAATATTTATCTAACAAAAGCAAAAATATGTAATTATCACTTTCCTTACGTTGATAAGATAGTCTTTTTACAGTATGGTTGACTAATTGTACTGCTTGGTGCTAACAGTTTTTTAGGTGAACTTCTGAGATTTTTCATGTATGTTTTGACTTATTGTGAAAAACAAAGCCATGAATCTGCTACTGTCAATTAAAATTGCTGGTGTATTTATAGTGATGGCTAAAGGTAATCTTTTTGATCTGAGTTTGGTGTGTTGATCACTTACTACAATGGCTTAAATTTGGAATATATTAAAACATTTACCATAAATGCGTATAACTGTCTCTTACGTTTTTAAAAATGAGAGTTAATTTTTCAGTCTTTATAAGACCTAACTATGAAGAGGTTGTGGTTAATCTTTTGGATTTGTAGTAAAAGTTAAAGCTCTAGCTGAACACTTGAAAAGAAGTTGGTGCTTCTGATTCACAGTTCTGATGGATTTATAATCTTGGGTGGAGTTGGGCAAACTTACAGATATTTAACTTTGCCTCTTTTTGAATTGTTTGAACTCATTATGTGTTCGGAAGATATGCAAAGGTTGCTCCTGCATCTCTGCTGAATGTCAGGTGCCTTGCAGGACATAGGGGACATTGTACTTGCTGACAAGTTTAAACTGATGATACTTCATTTCTATGCTGTGCAATGTGTTATTCTGGTAATTCAAGCTCTGTCATAAACTAAACTTTTTAAAAGCTAGGTATTCTCATGCTAACTAATATATGTTAAGTGTTCCTACTAGTAGATTAAAGTAAAATAGCTGTCGTAGTTGTTGACTGTCCACAAATTCAAAACATACCCTGGCTTTTGTTTTTTTCCCCACCTTAATTGGAAGGGGCAAAACCGATACTATAGCTGCCAGCTTTTCACATCCTAACAAACAGCACATCTCACACAGAGCCCCTTGAGGTTTGATCTGGAAGTTAGGGTCATATTTTCACCATCTACCTTTAGGCATCTATTTTAGCTGGGTAATCCATGAGTCTCTCTTTATTCAGTGGAGGAGGCAGAGATGCATCCCTGATGTAAATCACACCTTCAAGTGCCTTAGCATTATTTGGTCTGAATTATCCTTTCAAGGAGCTCGTATGTTGATTGTAAAGGAGGTGAAGGAGCTTCAGCTAAGCTAAGTGCCTGGAGGTGGGTGGTGTGAAATTGTCCTCTCTCTTGCTTTCCCTTCTTATGCTCAGGCAACTTGGGTAGAACTAGAATTTGGCTCCCTTTGTAGCTTTTTGGGTTTGAGGGAGAGAATCGATGCGAGAAGATGTGTTCAAGTATACTATCGTTAAGCACTTAGTTGTTTATCTCCTATGTAAAAAAGCTCACTTAAACTTCACTTGCCACCTGAGCAATCAGTTCTTTGTGCTCTGGATGGTGACATTGGAGTTCAGGAGAATGTTAAGACACTGTACTAAAAAAAAGATAGTGCTACTGAAATAATGCAGGTGGGGGGGGGGTTACTGGTGAGATGCTGTGTAATGTATGAGGTGGTTTGACCTCATGTCCACATAGGTCTCAGTTATGTACTGCTTTGTAGGTTTTAGGGGCGTACATGTGAATTGTTTCATTTAGGAGCTGCATTCAGGAGGCTTAGCTTTGCTTTAGGGCTATCCATACACTTCTTAGTTCAGAACACTTCTCAGTCTTGCATTCAAAGTACAGAAATTAGTCCAGACAAGTTCTATCCTTAGCATTGTCCTAGTATCAGTCCTTACTGCTTAACTGTCCAACTGACGTAGCTTACTTTATAAAAAGAAAGGCTGCGACATCATGCTTTGAGGCAAAAAGATTAATTCTTCAGTGGAAAGGAGAGCCTTATCTTAGTGATGTTGTAAAAGTCGAAGCTGGTATTTCTGAAAATAGTGTGAAAACCTAAACTGGAAAGAGTAGCTCGTATCTTGCAAATTCAGTGATTCTTTATTGTGATTTGATGAATTAGTTCAGAAAGAAAAATTGCATCATACCAATTAAAAAGCTGTACTGTTGGCACATTATTGTCTATGGCATTGTCTCTTGCTGAATTTTTTCCCCTTTATTCTTCAGAGGTTTTACTCAGTCAAACTTCTTGTGTGAATTTGTTATAGAAACATTAAAATAGGCACATGGCTGAGTTGATGGAATTTCTGTGCAAAGTTATTTAGTTTATAGTATCCCTATTGTGTATTGTTTGCTGTGCTGGGTGAGAAAGTACTGCAAGAAATGTTCCTCTGTAGCTTTTCTGAGCACTTCTTTTGACTCATGGAATAATAAAAATGCATTGAGATTCACGGCATAGTCGATTAAGCTTTAGATGCTCTTATTCCTTGGTTTGATGTCTTTTTGCGCTATTGTCTTACCTATTTTGTGAAGAACAGTCACCAGCTGCTCACCCCTCCAGCTACTGTCTGTCAATGCTGCTTCTAAAGATACTGGCACGCATCAACCTAAAATCTTAGATTCAAGATAGTTGCTTCCCTGCAGGGTGCAGTTGCCCTCTCTGTCACCAAGGAGAGTGCTGTGTTCCCATGCTAGCAAAATTGATGTTTGAGAACTTTTCTTCACTGGGGGCTGGCTTGGTTCTTCTGCTTTAATAGATCCTGGGCCATGCACATAATGAGTGAGACCTCCCACTTACACTGGGAAGCGGCTTAAGACAGTAAAAGGAAATGCCAGTTTCTACAGAGTTATGTCTATAAATACATAAGCACTTACTTAAAATACATCAATGCATTTAACGAGTTATATGTGCGGCTTTTCATTGGATGCTTTGTTTGCTCTGTAAGAATGAGTACTAAATTAACATAAGGAAATGCTTACACTAGTAATTATAAATGAAAGCAGACCGCATTCTTTATATTTAAATAGTTTACTTGCATCTTCCACTGTCCTATGCTGAAGTGTCACTCAATGAAATGATAGAAATTGATTCTAGAACATCGCTTCTAGAGGAGGTTTTTTATGTGTGTTATATTCATGGTATATGCATCTAGAGAGATTCTTTCTGTAGGAGAAATAGAAGCGTCATTCAAAACATAAGTGTGAATGTTTGGGAAACTCTTGAAATACCTAGATTTTAGTTATATAGAATACCTTTAATATTAGTATTCTAATATGTATTTGAATCATAATTGATACAAATGTGTAAATTGATTTTTGAGAATGTACTGAACCTTTTTAGCTGAGCTAGTTGAGTTTTTATCTGAGTCTTTTGGCCTTTCAGCTACGTTAATGTATAGGCTTCATGAATTTCTGTCAAAAAAGAACACGAGTCCTGCCACTGGAAGTGTGAAAGGTGGGGAAAGATGAGAAATATAGCAGAAAAAGTTACCTTTACTGGGGATTTAGTGGAATTGCTGAAGTGAAAGGCTTGTATTTAATGGGAAGGGGCTGGAGTGTGCCGTCAGGCACAGAAAGTGCTACACCACAGTGAAAAGAGCTGCTGTGTTCGATCTGGGAAGAGAGTCTGAAGACTGGAAGTGAACTTCTGTTTCTTTTCCTTATCCAAGACTTTACCTGCAGAAAGGCCTGTCTTACCTGGCCTTCCAGTTTCTCTTCCAAGGGTTGCTTATTTCTGCTGTCTTTCCGTTTGCTTTGTACCTGAAATTCTCACTCTTGCCCTATTAGTTTGTGTATCCTGCTTGCCTCTGCAGCCCAGGCAAAACTGCCTCTGTCTTTGCAATCAATAGCGTTTGAAGTTTGTCTGCCTGTTTTAGGCTTCTGGTGAAGTTTGCGATGGCTGCAACAAAGAACAGTCTTGGTGCAACCGATTAAGTTTGTCCAGAAATTAATCATGCCAATGTGTCAGTATACGAATGGAAAAAAAAAATCCAATCTTGCACCTTATTTCATAATAGGTATAAGTCTCTTATTCTGGGCCAGCTAAGAAAATAGCATCTATGATGTCTGGTTATCGGATCCCTTCCTGGTCCTTCATCACCTTATTCCTTCTTTCCACCCTCTCCAAAGTAATGTTTGAAGTCAAGAACTGTCTTCAGCCATTTGAAAGAAGGCTGAAGTTTTAAAAGAAAATAATGTTTTTCTATCTTTCATGAAAATATGTTTAAACACCTCATTACTACAGTGGTGTGATATTTCACAATTTCCCCTTACGCCTGAAGACAACTCAGAGTATGCCTCAGCCCATTCTAAAGGGTGCTTTTTCTGCCCTCCGTTTCATCCTTTGCAAGAAACAAGGATTTTGCCTTACATGTGTCTTAAGTCTCGCCCCACAAAAAATGAAATGAAGGAATTGGTATAAAAATGCTGGCCTTGAATGAGGCGAGGTCATACTTATGGCAGCTTCTGTGTGAAGGTTTGTGAGTGTGGGAGGAGAAGAGCGGGTAGTTTAGCTGTTGGTTGACTTTTGAAGTACGACATTAGGGAAGACTGTTCAAGTGATAGCCCAGTGACCTAGTGTTACCTGTGGCACATGTTCCTGGAAAGATATGTTACTTTGATGCCAAGACTTTTGACCAGAAAGGCAAGACTGTCCTTCGTATGCCGCCTGCAAAGAAAAATAGTAGGTGTGGAAGCAAAGAAAAAAAAGCATGGTGACAGAATTCCAACTGCTTTGAAATCTACTGTTTAATCTGGATTATGGTTTATCTGGTAAAAAACAGTGTGGTTTGTGTGTGTGGTTGTTGTTGAGGCCTTGTGTTTGGGACTGAAAGCTTCATTTTCAGTCTAAAACAGATCTTGTTCACTCCCAGAGTTTCTACACCATGTTCTTAAAGGGGAAGTTGGTCCAGCTGAGGAGCTTTGAGAAGGAAGCTTCTGGAAGATTAAAATAAACCCCTAAAATAGTACACTTTAATTATCATTAAAAGCTTTGGTTATGATAGTGAATTACATTTCAGTATTTCAAGTATGAAGTGGTGCCTTTTTTTTCTTAGGTAGGTGTTAAGTGAAAGCTATATCACTCTTGTCGAATAAAATGATACTTGAGATGAATTGTGTTTCTGTAGAGTACCATGGGATTCATCAGGTAGTGATGTGTGCGGCTATTACAGACATGTTAATCTCTCGTGTGGTGGCAAGTGTGGTGGTATGCCCAACAGAAATGACACAGAGGGGCCAAAAGTGAACTCAAAACCTGAGACATTTCTTTGAGAGCCTCTGTAATGTTTCCACTCCTGGTATTGACCTATGTAATAGGTACTAATTCAGGTAAGAAAGCCACCACCTGGTTCTGTTTTTCCATTCCCCCTATGTTGACAGGACAGATCCCACTATTGTGTGTTTCCTTGAATGATTTCTAGGTGTGTTGTAGCTGAACCCTGAGTTATGCCAGGAGGAGGATGAGGCCAAGGAGGTAGTTGTTCAATGGCATTTGTTCTTTTTGTTCTGTCTATTCCTAAATTGAACACGTGTATTAGAAGCTGAGGGAGATGTAAGGCCAAAGTACGGTCCTCTGTGAAACACTGTGCCTGTGCAATAGGTGCTCAGGCTGAACGATGCAGTCTGACTCTTGGTCGTGAAGCCCTGGGGTTTTTCCAGATTAACGGGTCACCTCTGTACTGCAAGTCAGCAGCTGTGCTTTACAGTATGAAACCTGTTCCTAAATTTCTTGGCAATGCAGGCTGCTGTAGTGAGGAGACTGTTCACCTATTGCATACCTAAGGGCTACACCAGCATGCATAATTTATATAAGGGTCTTACATAAACTGCAGCCCTTCAGCATGTCCTGCAAAGTCGATTCATTGCTGTACTGCATCTAGTTCTTGCTGCTTGCATCTAGCTAGGACCGCTTCAAGGCCATCTGTGTTACACAGGATGGAGCAAGGACATCCGGTTGGGGTTTGTATCTTAAATTTTTCTGTCATCCTACCTTTCAAAAACTTTTCTGTCTGGAAGGCTGCCTGCACCTCCTTATAGGTCTAGGTCCAACTACAACTGCCAGCAGATCCAGGACAACTGCGTGAGTAGGCCTGATTTCAGGACTGTGGATTAAGAGCTGTCACTTTCCCAGCTGCATCAGTACACCTCTTGTGAGGGCAAGTGCCCTCCGTGGAGCCTTGCTGCATCCAGTTGTGGTCACCTGCTAGACAATTACTTTAGAATGGGTAAATCTAATGTCTGAATTCGCGTTACTGGGTGGTTGTATCATGGTCATGCAAAAACTTACTATATGGTGTCTTCTTCAGAGTTCTCAGGCTAAGCAGAAAATAAATCACTTCCTTACCTCCGCTTACCTACCTGCCTTACCTCATTAGGGGCCAGTATCTGCATATACAATGGGCTGTACTCAATATGCGATATCTTTGCTTTCTGAGGTCTTCTTCCCCAAGGTGATAATCGTAACTGTTACCAGGATGTACACATGCATTGTCACTGTCCATATCTATCTTGTGCTGCTCTGTGTCATGTCTGATTTACATAGTGATTTCAGTCAGATGCTGAGATTTGGCAGCCTAGAGATCTAGTATGGCAGCGTAATAGTAATCCTTTGAGCTAGGCTCATTGCTGGTGCCATCAGTATCATGGTGGCCTTTTGTGCTGCAAAACCTGAATATGGACCCAAGAAATGCTTCTGTCAGCAAGGATGTAGTAGGTTACTTTTGTATAATCTCATGTAGGTTTGGCTAGAATGCCTAGATGTAAGGTAGGCCTGAAGTGGTACATACAAATGTACAATGTGAGAGCTAGCACTGCTATTCACATTAAATGTTTATAGGTGCGTCAGTCTGCCAGCTACGATGCCATTATTTTCCAGATCCCTCAGGTTTCTTCCCTCTCCTATGACCTAGCTTTTCCACTACTCCCCAGCCTCGTGAAGGTCTGTCTTCTTTCCAGCACCTGAAAGATTGCTTTCTAGTCATTTTAGTCCCTGATGTCATACATGGTCTGTCATGCATCCTGTACCCAGCTGCTGTCTTTGCTACTTCAGTACATGGTCACAGGCCAGAGTAGAAAAGAAAATAGGGATGGCAGAGGAAGCAAGTGCTTCAGTTTACCAATCCTTTTTTTAATGGTCGAAAAGTAAAAACAGTCTAATAAAGCAACAAAGTGTAAGGCTTAAAGAAAGTAGATAAACAGTAGTGATGCTAATCAAAACCCAAATAAAATTATCAGTGCAAGGTTTAGTGGGAGCAGAGGTCCTTAAATATGCAGTATGTTCTCCCCTCCCTTCCACAGCCTTGTACTACCTACAGTCCTGCTGTTTTAACAAAATGATGGTTGAGTGCTTAGGATATTGCGTGGTTCCTGACAACCCCCCGCAGCCACCTCATGAGCTGCAGCTAGCTGAAGTTGAATCTGGAGGCAGCACGCAAGCAGTTCAGGTGCCATTAGGATCTTCTGCTTCAGGAAGCCCTAATGCAGGTGGCTCAGCTGGTCACAGTGGTCATGTGTAAGCCTGGCCAGATGGCTGTGGTCAGCTTATGCCAAGGCTGGACTTGGCATTTGCCCAGAAAATCCTTTATGGTAATTCTGAGGTCTTTGTGGTACCTTCCACAGCCTGCTATTGACTTGTGTGGCAGGAGGTGTTGCAGGCAGCTGTGGAGCAGCAGGGGCCACCTTCAGAAGAATCAGCAGAGGCAGAGAGTGAGCCACTGGAATGGAGCTCTGTATGGAGCTCTTTCCCAGGGCACATCTACTCTGGCACATGTATCCCAAGGCCAAAATTTGCAATTCTGTATACGGATGCCAGTATTGTTCAATCCAGTTATCAGTGCTCAAGGCAAAATACCATCCATAACGATAGCTGCAGATGACATCGTGATTGATAGGACAGTACACATGGAGCATTTACTGTTACAAAGCAATCTAAAATGTTTTGTTAGTCACAGTCTAACATATTTAATACTGTCAATCATGAACTACCATATCTACCAGCAAAAAAGTAGGCTACATCCGCAGGATGTGTTGTATAGAGACCTAAAAGTAGTTTGAGGTAACAGATGGCAACTCTCGGTCTGTTATATAAAATTATTTGTAAACGTCAGGAAAAAAATAAAAATAGAATTAATTCAGTCAAAAATTCCTGCTGGTTTAAAGAACATATTGAGATTATATCTGATGGATAATAGGAGTGTTTGACAGGAAAACGATTGCAGTGGACCCGGTGTTTTGAAAATTAAGCCTAAATGGTAGAAGAAGAGGGCTTCCCCTCTCTTCATCTCCTTTGGGATTCATTGTTTGAGTAAGAAGATACGCAGCTTTTACCTGCAAAGTCAACACTAGTGTGGGTCACCACACTTACACTGAGTTCAATCAGTTGCATTGAAACCCCAAAGTTCTCAGACCAAGCCAAGGCAGCAAGGACTGAGGTCATCTTACCATCTTTACTGACTCTGCTCTAGTCCCAACCACTACCTGAAATACCAAGACTTGCCTACTTTTGATTGTCCCTTTGTGCTTCAGTTTCTCCCTCTTTCTTTTCTAGTCCTTCTGATTTTTGCCTTTATGCTAATCAAGTCTTGTTTAAAAAGTTGTCTTCTGCAACCTTGTGACCAGGTAAAAAGCAGTGTCTTTGATGCGATAATAGTTTTGGCAGAGCTTGAAGTGACTGAAAGATGACACTTATCTTTTCATTAGTAGTGGCTGGTATGAAAGAACCTCGCAAGATATAATAGCAAATTTTCTTATTTGTTTAGCATTTAGATTTTTTCCTCCCTTTCTCGCTTGTTATGTTTGTACCTCCCTTTTGGCTTCATGACATGAATCTCTAGGCTATTTTGATTTGTTTTCCCATCCCTAAAAACACAACACTATTAGCAACATTTTGGTTTGTCGAGACTGTCAAAACAGGAGTGTTTTTTCTATTCTATATTTTGTATAGCTAAAATAATGGGAAAGAGATACAACTGAAGATTTAGGTTACCCTTCAAATGATTTAACTGGGTAGGATTTGCTACTGCCTCCCCCACATTCTTTTTAAAGCACTTGTATGTTTCTAGTATGGTTGTCTGTGATAGAATTAAGCAGCATGAGATTTCTGGGCTCATAACCCTGACATTTAATACAGTACGAGACAGCAACATGTTAACCACTTTGTTCTGATTTTGGCAGTATACGTCGGCCAAAGTAATCAACACAGGGACTACATCTCATTAAGCAAAGATTTAGAAAAGGGGCTGGTGTCATTGTAGTCCTCTTGAAGTGGACTTCTGCTACAGTGCTTCAGTATACAGAAAGAAAGCTATTAAGGTGAACAAAGTGATCTTCCCTTCATATATCACTTGATTATTGTATATCGATGGACTGGTCATCTTAATTCAGAAAGAAAATGGCACTATTGGAGAGAATTCAAAGAATGAAGTGTTTGGGGAAAAAGTCTCAAGACGCAAGCCATATACACATTCAGCAGATCAAAGAAAAGGATGGAAAGTACCATAGCACTTACATATGGCAAAGTAAATGGATTGTGCAGAGCTTTTAATAATACATAGAGGCACAGAAGATGTAGTTGTATCTTATGCCATTAATTTCTACAGTTTGAGTGCTAGGAGTAGTTAGACATTTGCACAGTTGACGGGGAAAAGTGATAGAACTGGAATGTGCTATAGGTCTTACAACTTTGTCTTGAAACAATACGTACTGATCCATGATTAATGTTTGACATTTGAAAAAACTGTATGGCTTTTGTATAGAGCAAGTGGTACTGCTAGGCCAATACGGTACCTGGGAATGTCTGTCTTCAACATCAAACTCCATGTCTACTGAATGTCTACTGAATGGCTAAGCTTGTGCAATGATTTCAAAGTGGGTTTCAAAGCTGGGTCATCAAAAGAGTCAGCCCTTTTTACGTGGTGCTGTGGGCCATGGACCTCTCTTAGGAGTCAGTAATTCTGGAGTCCTTATTGTACTTAAATTCCTCAGCTCCATTGAATCCAAAAGGACAATGACCATGGTAATGGTCCTTCCCCTCTTCCTGTAGTATCACTGTTAATTGAAAATTCAGAATCAGCATTTTCTTTCCTCTTCTCCCGTGGTCAAGAAAAATAAAGTCCTTAACAATGCACTGTTGCAGTATTGTACACCATTATTTTCTCTGTGAAATACAGTTATTGCATGCCTGGCACTAGTGTTTCCTTGGCTTTGTATCCTGCTGCCATCATCATTCCTAGCAATCACATGAAGCTTCATGTTCCTGGTTTACAAGACTCGTGTACCTCTAGCTTGGGGACGTTCTTTTAGTCTTTGGAATGAATTGCTTCTTTCTGTGACTGTAGCGAGTCATCTTTAGTATCGTCCTTTCTGCTGGATGTAACTCTTCTGCTGGTCATCTTAACATATCTGACAGATATGTTGGTCATGGAATGTGCCCAGAGTTGTCCAACCACCAAACCCCCTTCTGGATCCTGTCTTCCTTCCCTGCATCTGGGCAGCCTTCTGCCCTCCCACTGGCAACAGCACGCAGCCATAGCTTTGTCTGCAGAAGCCTGGGGTCCTTTGGTCTCCTTTCCTTCCAGCTGTAGCAACATCTGCCCATCGTAACCTGTACAGAGATAGGTATTTTCTTACTTGAGGAGCTACTGAACTCATTGTCTGCTGCCAGCCACCAAAAGCCAGGCTTGGCCTGTACTAATAGGGTGGTAGTGAGTGAAACCTGCTACCCTACCATGCTTGACCTGTTGCTGCAAACTTACCCAAAAGGTAAGACAACTACTGCTGTAGTGGCCTGGGAAGGATGAAGAGCAGTGGCTGCTGCTGAAAGGCACCTCCCTCTGCATTTTCACAGAACCCTGAAGATCTTTCTGCCTTTTTGCTTTGTTTTACATGTTGGAGTGCGAAGAGACTCAGGAGGTGCTATGCTGCCACTTTGAAGGAGAAGGGCTACTCAGAACTCTGCAAGTCACAATTTTTGCACCACTAATTGGCACTAATTGGACTGCAGGTGGGATGGGTTTTTTTGGGGGATTGGGTTTTTTGTCATTGGTTATTTTTTTTTAAAGCAGATAGTGGCAAATACCTACTATAAATACTTCTTGGTGTTATAATTTAAAAATACCCATTTCTTATAAATGGAGAGTTTGTATGCTATGAGAAAAACTTGCTTGCTTAACAGTGGGACTGCTTTGGCAAGTGGATTACAATCATTTAGTGTTATGGCATGGCTGTAACTGAAGCTTAGCTTCAATTGCTATCATCGTTGGCTTTGGTTGTGAACAGCACATTGCTTCTCTTTGGGTGCTTATTCAAGTACTGTTACTGCAAAGGGTTTTGTTTAATTTTTAAACTTTGTTTTGAAAAAAACAACCAGCAACAACAAAAAAACCCAAACCAAGATTTCTGCACCAGGAAAGTTATTCTTCTCAAACGCTTTTTTTTGTTGTTGTTCTCATCTTTATTCCAGCAGGTTTTGTTTTCCAAATTACTGAAAGCGTTAGAAACGTTCTTCATTCAACAGCGTGCATTTCACATAAGTCTTTTGGCTGTAGAAGGCAACGGGGGAATTACTGGATCCACTTCTGGGTATGGTCAGTATCCCTTTGAAGTAATGCCGATCATATGCTCCATTTACAGAAGCATCTGAGCTATTGCTACAGCAAGAAACTATCACTTAATGTGGGTCATCAGATCAGTCTACATTATGGTCTGCTTCTCACAAAAAAAAAAAACCAAACCAAGAAAAGCTGTGATAAAGGCTAATTTCCTTAGATTCCTCATTCTTTTCTACATGGATATGTTTGGTTTTAAGCATGTGTGTTTGTGCCAACAGATTTTTCTTTTAAGCTAGGGCTGAGAAATTGCTTTTCCTCTCCAAGGACACTCCTCTGTGGTCTACTGCAGCATAACCAGCTAAACTTAATCTCTGCCTTGTTCAACACTTGAAAGGAGCCATTTACAGATTTTTTTCAGGAAACGCAGACTGAGATTTTTCAGCTGCTCCAAGTGAACTTGGGGAATCAGTGAGAGAACTAGGACTTGAACAAGGTGGTACATGGATGAGTCGGGGGTTTGGAAGAAGTAGTCTGAAGCTATGCCAAAAATAACTAACCTTTTCTATTGAACCTGTAAGTACTCGTTTGAGGAGTCTGCACCCACCTGCCACAGAATTGTTACTTAAACCACAGGCTGGTGCAATGGCTGTATTGTTAGGTGGTACTCTGAAACAATCCTGGTATTGAACCTGACCCAGAACATGGTTTTCCGTTTGTAGTTCAGATGTATTTCTGTGTAATACAAGTTGTTTAGCTTCCTTTGTATTTCTAGTAAGTGCCTGTAAAGCTCTACTTGTCTTAAAACCTACAGGAAAAAGATAAAGGAGCAAACAAACTCTCTGTCTCACTATCATACCTGAGGTTATCAGAAATGCCTGTGCTTGGTAACTACAAAAACAAAAGAAGGAACTGCTTGAAAAGCAACACGTGATTATATTTTATCCCCCTCACACCTCCCTTTGTTTATCCAGTATAACCTGAATTTGGCAGTCTGCAGGATGGACTGTAAATCATTGCATTTATGTTGATATTTGCAAACGGTGGAAAGAAATTGGAGTTCTTACACTGTTTAATTTTATAGTGAATGAATACTGCTTCATGTAAGAACATGCTATTTCATATCAAGAAGTATGTAAAAAAGCCAGTCTTTATTAGTTGCATAAATGTAAGATTAAAGTATGATCATTTTCTCCAGCAATAATTCCACTTCTTTGTTGAGTTTCCATTTTGGCTGTTCTTTTTTTATTTACGAACTAACTTCCATTCTCCTTTAAGTGATTTTGCAGTTTGAAAAAGGGACAGATCTTTACATACACATGGAAAATAATTTTCTTAAAACGAATGCATCTATTCAAGAACTTTTTCACGACTTTGCCTGATAGATCTTATTTTCCATTTTTTATTAATGTTATTTTGACCATTCCCATGTGACCATTTTCATTAGCCTTTTCAAAAAATGCACTGTACTAGAGAGAATCCTGGGTTTATGACTGAAATCAGACCAGTTTAAAACATAAACTAATGACCTCATTTGTCTTGCATAAAATACATGTTTTTTATTTTTGTTGGAACAGTATTGCCTCACTATGTAATGAACGTAAAATATATCTCCTGATTCAATGTTCCTATAACTTAACCCCTTCCTCCTTTTCTGAATTTGGTTACTTCTTCCTATCAGCACTGCTTCACATCTCTCATGATGCTTTTGTTTATTTTAGGTGACTTCTTTATTTAGCATCATGATATTGAATTTATAGTGACTAGACTTTTGCTCTTTTCCATTTCAAATAACGCTGATAAGAATCTTATTTTCCCTCCACCGGCCCACAACTGTTAATGAATGCATAGAGGAGTATGTTGTAGGAATGGATTCTAGTAGAATATATTTCTAAATCTTCTTCCAGTTAATACAAACACCAGTGCATTTCTTCTCTCCATTAGGTTTATTTCCCTATCAAAGAAAGCAAGTTTAGTGAGTTGCACTTGAGTTCTGATGATCAAGTTGACTACTACTTAATTATTGTCCTACTGGTGCTTAAAATTCTGGCAGTAGCTTAGTATTTAATGAGATATACTGAACTGTTAGCCCTCATACACGCATTTTGAAATAGTTTATGTACTTGCCATTTCCCAAAGCTCTCTCACCTCACCTAACCTGATTATGTAGAAATCATGGTGGATGATTCCAATTAAATATTGCAATTTCCTTTACTTCTTTATAAGCACAGATCTCTTCTAAGAGAAATTCTAGCTACAGCTTGTGACAACAACATAAGTTTAGACGGATTCTTGAAGACAACAGCAAGATGGGAGTGAAGGAGGAGAAGATGAGATGGGTGACTTTTTGTAGGTATTTACCAAAAGAGAACGCTTGGAAAGGCAGGCAAGCAAATAGTGGAAGTGACCTTTTGAATAACTGATGCACGATTCAAATTGACAAGACTTGCTAGTGAAGGAAAAATAAAGTTGCAGAACAAGTTTGCTTTACTGAAGGAGAGAAAAGAGAAGGAAGAAAACAGAGTAGCAGATGAGTGGAGGAGAGAAGGCAGCAACAGGGAAAAAAATGAGATAATAGTGTCCGGTGCCCAAAGAACACTGAACGTGATAAACGGACTGGGAAAAAGAACAGATGACAGAATGGTTAGCATCAGAAAGGACAGGTATGTAACGGGTACTCCCTTCTGAAGAAAAATAGGTAGGTTGTCATAAGAATGGATCCAGAGGTATGTGTGCCAAGGTAAAAATTGTAGATTTGGATCTGAAAACTGTAATGATCCAGTGAACAGAAGTGTACAGATTTCCTAGAAACTTCAGGGGAATGTTCCCATTTCCTCAGGAAGGGAGGGCAAAGGTGTGATGGTCAACAGATGGCTTAAAAGTTGGTGCTAAGATTGATGGATCACTAAGAACAGTACAGAAAGAGAATATTTCTTAATGGGTATGTTAGTATTTATGGATACTAATGCAGGGGGCAATTAAGTTGAGACAGAGCTATATTTACATACAATCCATGCCTACATGAACAGAAAGAGGGAGGAAGGGCATAGGATATGAAGGCTTATCGCAGAGTATGGCACAAAGACAGACAGACATAGTGCTGTTAGAGCAATAGTCATTGTAGACAGACTTCTGGGATCAAGGGGAAAAAAAAAGACTAGTTTTAAGAAAGCATTTTGCAAACTCATGAGAAGGCTTATGCGAGACAGTTGCAAAACCAGTGAGGAATAAAATCTGGGTTCCCAAGAGCCCCTTCCTATTGTATGCTCTTAAATGTTTATCTAGATGTTCTCCAGCTGTTTTTCTTGATCCTGTCTCATGACTTACGTCTTTTTGTTAACCATCATTTTGTAGTGTCATGCCACTGTTATGCACTTAACGTTGCAGCCGAGTAGTTTTTAAGCATTTCAGCCTTCCCCATGTCTCTTGAAACAGGAGGGTAAAACAAATCCATAGTCACATGCTATTTTGTTGTTCTTTCTTTCTCAAGAGCTTGTTCTGCTTTATAAGGTAATTTCACTTGCTTTTTTTGCCAATTACTTTTCTATGGCTGAACTCTTTTAACCTGACTTTCTAAGAAAAAAGGGTTTATGTGGTTGTGCATCTGCTAATCCTTTTTTTTTGAACCTTGGTTCCATTGGCCTATTTCATCCAGATTTGAACAATAGGAAAAGAAATTAAAAATACTAATTTTCTGGAAAAAATATGTCAAATTATGCCTTTATCTAAGCAGCTGGGTAAAGAAGAGAGCCTACTAATGGAAAGACTGTAAGAACTCTTATCAGTTACCTCAAAATCCACATGAGAACGCATTATATAGGCACAAATCCAGAGGAAACCGGGCTTTACTGGTCCAGGTCCTCAGATCCTTCAAAATTCCCAGCCCTGCCATGCAGTGGCACCCAGTGTTGGCATTCATAGGACTTTAGCCTAGAAGAACTGGTGTTCTCAGGACATGGTTTAGAAACCTCTGCTGACAGTCAGGTGCTTGACTTAACTATTGCTGTAATGCAAGTGTAGGTATGGTGTAATGGTGGGACAAAGAATGAAAATGACTAGCATAAATGAAGTCTTTGTGATTGTGCTTTTGAGTGTCTGTTACCTTCTTCAGATCTTCTACAGTTTCTGTTACTATTGTCCCTCACATTCTGTTGGTTTTCATCTCCTGGTTTCAGAAATTTTGCTACTATAACAATACTCTTTTCATGTTCTTCTATTTCCTGGCAAATCCTGGTTTCGCTGTTCTGTAGTTTCCAAATTTAATTAATCTGATGGGGCAGAAAACATGATGAAGACAGAAAAAGCAATGTAAGAAAAACATATGAAACTAATGGGATACATGCACGCATCATTCTTGGTAACGGTTTTAAAGGACTACTGCTAACCCCCACCTAAGAAAGTATTTACAGAAAGCATGCTAAAACAGCTAGCATAGGGTTTCTCACCAATACCGAATAATGAACGTATATCCAAACAGTCTCTGTTCAAAAATAAAAACTCTGCTGTTAGTAGAAAACAGAACATGGTGAGAACAAGAATATTTCATGGTGGTTCTTTCATGAAATGCAGTTTTTAAGAACATAGGGTTTGTTATGTTGAAGTTATGACTTTGGGAGTTTTATTCTTCTGAGTAATTTCTTGGAAACCTGTGTGTCTACCTTTGCCTGTCAGTGCAGATGACGGAAGGTGGCCTAATGCTAGCCGCATGAAATGACTGTGGATGCAATGATGGTACAAATAATAACATTACAGATGAAGCATGTTTCCATTAAAGACTGAAATTTACGTTAAATAGTTCTGACTATATTTATCACAGATGATAATGAGCAATTAGTTCCTTTCCATAGGAAGGAGACTGAAAGCAGGAAATCCAGTATTCAGCATTTTTCTGTTACACGAATACATTCCGTATAAACAATCTAGTTCCTCCTTCCCGTATAAGAGACTGCTTTTATGCATAACTCACGCATATATTCTGCAGCACGTTTATACCTGTAGGTAATAGCTGTAATCCAGAGGATGGTGCTTTGCATATGTGGTGGAGTCAGCGCCTTCATCCTAAAGATAAACAAGATTGATCATACATCTTTGATCTCGCAAACCCTCACTTTGTTTGCTAATCCCCAGCCAGTTGTGTGCTGCTTTCCATCTGTTGCAACATCGTGCGTTTGCACACTGGCAAGGGATGACTTACAAACACTCTCTCCAGCAGAACTCCCAGTGACCCCCTTCTCTCATATGTCTATTGATGGCATCACTCAGTGTTGAACAAAATTGCCATCGACTTTGTGATGCATTCCGTGGATGCAAAATTGAGGCTCGCAAATGACTTTTCTTATTGTGGTCCTGCAGCTTCAAGACTCTGCTTGGAGGCTTTCTCTTATCTCTGCATTTATAAGCAATATGCTGTACACCTGACTAATAATTAACAGCTTTTTTTTATGAGGACCAAATCAGGCTGGGTACGTTATTGGAATCGATCCTTTCTCCAGGAGAGCTCAAGTAATGTTAAATCTTCTGCAAAGGTAAACAAACAAACAACGCCCCTATCTTAGTTCAGTTCCGTACACTTCATTCTAGCGATTTTCCTAGCATTGAAGTGAATACGAGCACAGCATTCGTTCTGGCTGCCGGAGTTACCTCTAGAGCTTGGTACGTGGAGCAGTGCATCTCTGACCTGTCGTAACAGGCAGATTTGGTTTGAGTTTGTGTAGTTTGTGTGGTTGCTCTCCTGCTGGTGCTGCTGTCCCCCATGGTGGTGGCTGGTCCCCACGGTGGTATTTGCCTGTGTCGCTGTCTGTGCTGCCATGGTGTTGGGTGGGCTCGTGCCACGGCTCGTGTTCCCGCGGCGGTGGGTGTCACTGAGCGCACACGCAGCTTTTTGCGGGCACCAACCTCGCTCTGAACACTTCCTCTTGCCTGCAGTCCTCTCCGTGTCCGTGAACGCAGTACTTTTAGCTTGTGATATCAACTCTCACATGCATTTTATGAATTTTCTGTGGACGTTACACTTTGCTGTAAGATGTGTAGCTTTTTGACTAGAGGATTGTGGAGAGGTGCTCACGAAGGCTGTTGTATTGATGCTGTCTGCTCCTGGGGCAGAACGGGGCTTTTCCTGGTCACACCACATAATCTCAGTCCAGCAACCCCCCAGGCACCGTCCTTTCTTAAACTACAGGCATATTTAAGACTTGCAACGCCATTTATTTGTTGTGTTTTGTATGTAAATACCTAAAAGTAGCTTTAATCACAGCCTTGGGCAGTCGATGATTTCCTTCTAGTGTTTTTCAAGGGAAGTCTGCTTCTGGTTTTTGTTGTTGGGAGCAGGCACACCATCAGCAGGAGTGGGAGGGATGTGGGTTGAGCCAGAGCTAGGAAGGGCCACGCAGCATCGGAGGAAGGGGCTGTCCCTTTCCTTGTTTTAATGGTAAACACATTGGCACTTCAAGCATCTTTGTCTGCAGAGCGCTTCTGCGGAAATTAAAGACACCTTTTCATACAAATGCTTCTTAGAAGTTCAAAGGAAAGGAGGAGGAGGATGTGTAAAAGATCACCTTGTCGGGCTTGTTGGTTATTAGAATTTTTTTCAAAATTTCGGTCATCTCAAATGCTCTCTCTGGCTCTTGCTAAAGCAGGGATATTTTTGCAAATGCAGTAACTGAAGCATTTTTTTTTTAAAAAAACAAAAAAAAAGAAAAAAAAGAAGCCAAATGTGTATATTGTATATTCTAGTCCTGAACTACTGGTGCTTCAGCAGTAAACAATTCACATAGTTTGGACCCTGAGATGCCAATTAAACCATCCTTAGGAATTTTAAACAAGAGAACTCTGAGATGAACACTATTCCAGGATGCCATGTGGAATATAGCCCCTAGAAGGGAATGTCTTTTAGGTTGTTGTTCCTGTGATGATAAATGAAAAATAATTGTATTTCTAAACTAATCTGTAAAACTCATTTACACCTATTTATGTAATAGTGTCAAGTGTTAGAAGGAAGTCAGTGGTAAATTCAGAGGTAAAAAAAAAAGGCCATCCATTTGCTAAAAAGCAGTCCATCATTCCTTTAGAAGTGTTTGTGACGTCTATGCTGTTGAGGATGCTTATTTGTAATTTTCCAGAATTAGATCTGAACCCATCCAGAATGGTCTTTAAGTGGGAAGAAATACCTAGCACTATTTTGGGACAGTCAAAGATTTGTTGGTATGCAGGTCAGTCCTCTGAAGAAGCAACTTGATTTTATTTATTTAGGAGACTCTTGCAATGGGTAAAAACAGTATGTAGAAACATTTTAGTGTGCTACTTACCTTATGGATTATTTTTTCCCCATAAATTTGAAATTAAGCAAAGTAATACTGCATATAATATATCAGATTCTCCTAGTGTCTCTGTAGTGTGCTATAAGGAACAACACAAGATTGATGGCAACACAAGATGATGGCAAGAAGATATGCAGGCTGACATACAGTTTTCTGTATTCTGCAGGCCCATAATGTGAGCTTCAGCTTTGTTTTATTTGTATGGGGTTTTGGGGTTATTTTTATAGCTACCATTGCCCCCCCAGACCTTTTAGGGAGATAAATAGCTGTTTATGCTTTTATTCTTCAATCTCTTGACAACGTATATGAAATTTTATGGGGGGCTTTTCTACCTGTTTCATAATTTATTCTATTGTCTTATGTTGTCTTTTCACTGTTTAAAATAATTGTCATTATTTCATATTTTCGAGGGCTGAAATATTGTTTTCTGCTTTTTTTCCCCCTGTTGTATGGAGATTAAGTGGACTACCTTAGTTTCAGGTCAGATAGCATTTCATCAGGATAGCAAAATGACTGTAAGCATTCATCCCCCGTGGATGAAATCCTAGCCTGCGGCGTTTCTGTCTCCCACCTTGAAAAGTGGCAAGACAATTACTGAGATCCTTGTAGATGGGCTTTAAAGCTGGGCATAATCCAGTGGTGAATGAAATGCAGAACCGTCAAAATCAGTGACATTTAACCCAACCACACGTCAGTCCAGGTGGCAAGATAAATTGGTGCTCAACTGTTTCCAGCCCATTTTTCTGGTTAGTGCTCTAAAATACAAGAAACACTTTTGGCACCGCGAATGTGATTTTTTGTACATTTGCACACGCTTGTGCAAACACACTTTATTCTGTATTCAAGTTTTCTGGTGGAGGTAAACTTTTAAAGCACCTGTATTTCATTTCATGCTCCTCTTAAAAACAGTTGTGCTTTCTGGAGAGAGAGCACTCACCTTTCCCTTTGCCTTTCATCCTTTCTCCTCTTATTTGTGCAAAGAAATTGCATCACTCACTTGTGACATTTCAGTAGTGGAAGCTACGCTCATTTTAACCAAAAGCGTATTCTTCTGAAATAAAACCTAGATATATTTACTTGTCAACAGATATGCTCTATAACTTCCATAAAGGGGACTGAATGATAAAAATAGTAAAATACGTGAAGCGTTTAGGTGTTTGTGAAATCTACCCTTAAAAAGAGCAAGAGCCAGCAATCCCTTGTGCCAACTTCTTTTATCTCTTAAGCATTACAGTAAATAAGAAATAGCTTTGGAACAATTCTATGTCACAGCGTGCTTTAGATTCCCAACAACAGAAAAAAAAAAATTACTTGCAAATCCAAGACCAGGCGTCTGTTTGTGTGCAGTTCTAAATGAAGCCTTACCATTTCTTAACTAATGAGGATCTTTTCCATGTGGAATAAATTCTTAGTACTTAGCAGCATTAGTAATGCTTCAAAAAAAAAAAAAAAGTATTTAAAATGGTTCAGTTGCCAACTGCCTTTGACTGTCTCAGTAAGACATTGAAACAGACCTTCTGCTCTAAATTAATAAGGCCAATCACAGCCACACAAAGCCCAGAATGACCGATCATTCTTCTGGTGTCCTCGCTATCTTTACTGAGGTCAGATAAATCACTTTCAAGCTGTTAAATCAATGATCATAAATTAGGGCTCTGTTTTTACAGCGCCTTGTGGGAAATTCTCATGGTTAAATTAATCTAACAGCTGCAGTGAAGAGCACCTCCCACAAGATCATGTCAAAAGTTCTCCCCCCACACCCCCTGCTTTTTTTTTTTTTTTTTAAAGGGGAAAAAGGACTGAATGATTTGTTTTTACCTAGCGCACAAAATGGAATCCCTCCGTCTATCCCTGCTAATTCGTGTTTCAATTGTACCCAGCTGTTTAAATTGCACTGTGCAGAGATTGCCTTGATCCCCAGGTGCTGGTACTCCATCTGTGCTGCTCTGAGAGACTATTTACAGCAGAGGTTAGGCCAGCGATTGCTGGGATGGAAAACTCATTTCTCAGCCTGGCTTTTATTTACACTCTTATTAAAGATCCTTTCACTCATGTTGGAATGGCAGCTAGTGGCTGCAGTGAGCGCCTGGCATCGAGCCAAGCAGCAAAATTACCATGTCGATGAAAGATAGCCTGCTTCCATTTTAACCTTTCACTGTTCTCCCCTTTCCATCTATATTTGCATGAAGAAGGATGATTATTGAAAGAGATAGGAGGACAAAGGGATGAGAGAATCCTTGTCAGCTGAGCTTTTCAAGGGATAAACCAATGGTTTGTGACCAATTTGGAAAAATCTTTACTGCCTTATTAATTTCCTACTCCTTTCCCCTAATTGCTATTAGAGTTTATTTTCACACAAAGCAACAGAGCTGCTCATGCTCTGCTTGCATCCTTCCCCCACTGCTTCCCTGTGCCTTGTGAACGCGACCCTGGGATATGTCTGCAATGTTGAGGTTTCTGCTTCATCCCCGATGCAGGTCACACAGAGCCACAGCAACACCCTCAAAGCTTTTTTTTTTTTTTTCCTACAAATATGCCTCTTGGAAATGAATCACCTTCCTGGGAGCAAAAAGTGGCTCGTTGCACATAGCGTGTTATGTTACTGGGGGAGGGCAAGGGAGAGCAGGAACAGTTGCTGGGGGAGGCTGGCACGCAATCATCGTGTTATGGCCCTTAGATGCATTTAAAAAATAATAACTATTTCTCAAGAAACCTCAGCACATTTGTTTTCAGGAGCAACACAGGACTGGTGAAAAGCAACAAAGTCCAGCGGTTGTGAGACAACAACGGACATTGTAGAGCGCCAACTATAGCCCAGCAGAACAAGGAGGAGACGCAAAAACCTCGCGTCTCGCTACCAAGCTCCATTTATGAGGCAGACCACGACCGTAAGTGCAGCAGCAGTGCGGGTTCTTGAGTGCTAGCAAAGCCCTGCTTTTCTTTCTCTTTGCCTGCTGCCAGGGCAGAAGGAGACATGAGTCTGTTTTCCATTTTCCTCAGTGGAGGAGCAGTGGCTTTACTGAGAGGTTTATAAAAGTTGATGTTCTTGCTCCTGAGCCTTGTTTTGGGTAGTGTGCAAATACCAGCTTTCATCAAGAAAAAAAAGATATATCCTGAAGGATTTATCCCTCTACGTTGATGGTTGTGTCCTACCAATGTTTAGCCACTGCTTAACCTTGCAGGTCCCCAAGAATCGTTGTCTCCGCTAATCACCAGGAGGCTCAGATGCCTGCTGCTGGCCAGGGGTGGGCGGCTTCACAGGACCAAGCCATCTGATGGCCACAGGCTGGTGCATTCCCAGGACTTGCAGATATAGGATGCTTTTCAATGTAGCAGTAGGTGTTGAATCCTCCAAAGTATGAAAAAAAAATGAGTTATTCCCAGTTCAATTTTTAAAACTCAATTTTGTTTCTGTTGCAGATGAGGCACCCGGAGAAAGGGGGGGGGTCTTGCTATTTCTTCCTCACTAATCCTCCTAAAAGGTGGAGGGTTTGTTAACAAAAGCATAAACACATACTTGGCTGTATTCTGGGTGACAGCTAAAATAGGGGTATTTACAGGCCACTGCTTGCTTTCAGCTCCCGTAACAGGCACAAATAGATCACATCTTCCAACATCTTAGCTGCTGCTCAAAGTTCCTTGCCAATTTTTTCCCATATACATACATTTCTATAGTTAAAAAGTTATAAATTCAATTTCAATATTCTATAAGAGCTTATTAGAATGCCGTCTGGGCCATGTAGCTGACTTCAGGTTAGTTGGGTGTTGTCTTCCCCATTTCCTAATTGATCGAGTACCTGAGCCCCACGCTACCTGCTTTCCTGGTGAAGCCAGCACCAGGCAAATCTTGCAGGAGTGGTAGCTTAGAAGCACTACTGGGAAATTGTACATAACCATAAATCTTTTTTTTTTTCCCCTCTCCTTCCTTTTTTTGGCACTAAACAGACCTTCCCTAAAACACCATTCTTAGAAAACTGTAACCACAGCAAGATTTACTGTCTGAGCATTGTGTTTAATATTTTTCCCATTCATAAAATACTTGTATGTCTGGACATGAGACTTAGTTTGAAGGGTGTGTTTTGATTCTTGGCTGGCTCATTTAAACTGCTTCTATGCTAGAGCTCAAGCAGAAAAGGGGTAAGAATGATGTTCCAGCTCGTCTAACATAGTCTAAATTCCCAGATGTAAAATTCAATTGCATGAGGGCTGGTGAAAAACAAGCACTAAGAGGGGGCGCAAAGACCAGCAAAGTAAATTTATTTTTTTAATTGGGAGCAAAGCGAACTCAATCCTCAGAAAATGCAGTATAAGAAGTTTGTATTAGGAGCTTGTTTGTGGAGTGCCTTGATCTCAGCTAGATGAGATGCAGTTGACATTTGGCTGACAAAGCTCTAGGGAAAGCTGGAGGATGGTAAGAAATAAGACATTTGGTGCAATTAGCTGCAGTACCAACCCAGGAATGAAAGTAAACAGGCACAACGTGGGGATGAGAGGATCTTTCAGAAATCAAGGTCTGAACTACTTGAGGATGCAGCAATTCCCCGCTCTTTGTACATTCTTTGGCAGTTCCCTATTTAAGTAATTGGTTTGTCTGCTTCTAGACCCTGGAGAACTGCAACTGGATTTGGCTTCTTGTCTCCCCTTCCCCATCCCGGTACGTGCTGTGATACTGCACTGTTCCGTGAAACAGCTGCCTCAGCCCACAGCCGCTGAGGCGCTCCAGCTCCAAAAGGCTGCAGGATTAAAAATTAAACTAATACACGTTTCAGAGCTCTGCATGGGCAGACTCTGTCTAAATTTTTGAAGAGACTAAGGTGACTGCAGGTGTTTCGGTTGCTTTTACATCCTCAAGCTTTATTGAATATTATACTGGGCAGAGAAAGGGTCTCTGTTTAGGAACAATTTGTGCTACTTGATGAGGTAACTGTCTATAGTCATTTGTCTTCAACAGTTACTGTCATGGGAAAACAGTATCTTTTCTTATAATTTTACTCACGGATATCTCGCAGAATTCTTAAGTCTTACCTTCCTGAAGCAAAAGTAGCAAAATTTCAGGTTTGTTTGCTTATCCCCAAAAAAGTTGTAGCAATAATTCCAGAAACAGTCAACGACTGTCACGTCAGAAGCTGAATGCTGTATCCGAGCTTGTGTGATAACCTTTGGAACTCCCTACTTATTTGCTGAGGAGAAATAGTTTCCCTGGAGAACAACTGGGCCAAAGCAGAACCTGCTAAAATCAAAGCCATCAGTTTCCCCTTTCAAATAGGAGAATTCACATACTACATGCATGTAAGTTTTCCTTGTGAGGTAATGAGCAACGTTAGGTTAATGAAGACATCATTTCCCTTTGGCTACCGGTGATTCGTGCGTTGCTGGTGATGCTGTCTGTATCAGCACCTATAGGAAGCGAGCGGTGGGGTGAGGTGGATGGCCAAAGACTCAGTGGCAGTTAACTACTCCAAAATGTTTTAAATCAGAGAGCAGCACGGTAAGGAGAAGGAAGGAAAAATAGCACCTGTAGCGTAAATGAACCAGAAAGATGCTCTGTTGGGATGGAGCCAGTTGGGAAAGGCCTTGATTTACCACAGACAAGGTAAAAACCCTAACCAACAGACTGGCAAATGCAGGGATGCCTGTGAAGCTCAGGGATGACGCCAAACCATTACAGCTGGTTGTAGTGCCGTCTTTACAGAAGAACACCGTAAGGGATTGCCTGCTACCGCTTAAGGGAATAAATGCTCAGGAGTAAAGATCAGGGGCATTTTTGACTCTTTAGCGCCTGAGAAAAGATGCTCTATACAACCAAGAAAAAGGTTGTAATTCTAATTTTAGGTGGCCTAAAATTCATGAAGGCTCAGAGATATCCTCTAGCTATGCATCTAAATAATCAGCCTTAAATTAGCTGCAGTAAAGATCTGATTTTTTTTTTTTCCTACTGCAGCTTCCTCCCTCTCCCTTTCATATTTTGTGGCAGAGTGCTGTAGACTATTTCTGCAGCTTCAAATTTATGATTAATTGTTCTTAAATTATTAAAATAAAAAGTCTCCGAATCATCTGTTCTTTATCTACCTGTAGACACATTTTGTCTACCTTGATCATACTCCTTTTTATTAACTTTGTCCTCAAAGCATAATTTCTCCTGAAATCATTTTATGTCTCTAAAACATTATGGCAGCCTTTGTTTTGCAAAGTGGAGGATTTTAAAAAAAGCTTTTGTCCTTCCTTCTAACAAGAACAGGATGTGCAATAACTTTGGTTTATATAAGCCTTCCTGGAAAGCACGAGAGAAACTCTGGAATCAATAAAAGCCGCAGTGTAATAGTATAAAGACGTAAACTTTTTGTGAAGGTACGTTGCTGCACGAGGATACATTAAGAAGATGAAACTTCAGGCCTTGGTTTTACGGTTATTGTACAAAACACAATAAATTACTGGGAGTGTTCCCTTATGTTGCTTTAGTTAACTGAGTACATTTAGTAGAAAAACCCCGAATATATTATTTGGCTAAGTGCTGATTTATTGCATACAGGAATTAGAGAAACTTATGTCCAAATTTTAAAAGCTGTATCTATTGCCTAAAAAATAAAAAGAACAAGCCTTGCTTGACCTACAATCTTACAGAATTAAGGGCGTAAGAGATGCAAAAGCAGTAGGATGATGTGGGGAAAGCTCCTTTAGGCTTTGATGTGCATCACCATGTGCTACCAGCACTTACTTATTGAGCTGCCACCAGCGAGCCAGGCAAAGCTGTGCCAAAGTTTATTTGCACAGCACTTTTAAACTTGACTCAGTGGTCAGACTGCAGTAATAAACGGTAGGACTTAACAGGAGAGTGAGAAGAACCTGAGTGAAAGTAACAAATCACTTCTCTTTGCATGCCCCATTACGCTCAGTGAACACAAGGGGCACATGCAGCATTTTAAAAACTGGGGTAACACTAGAAGGAATGTTTTTGCTGCTGTTCTACTAAGTGTGAGGTGAAATAGGAATCAGGAGAACAGTTTGTGCTACAATACAATGTTTCACAGATATAAACCGTAGATATGTGCCAAGCTCTCATTCTCTTGCTGGCAATCCAGATGGGTACTGCCCGTGGCTCTGTGCTGGTACAATGCAAAGAGGCTGGTGTTAGTGCCTGCATCTTTGGTACCTTCAAATACATCTTTGGTTACTAAATAACCATGACAGCTTCGTCAGTGGAATCTATGAATTCACACTTGGTTTTACTTTAAACTTACAGTAGAATTTGAGACTGTGATTCCCAAGAAACAGGGGAGGAGGGAAAACTTATTCCAAGTGTGTTGTCATTTCAAAAATTATAGGATGGCTTAGGTTGGAAGGGACCTTGAAGATCATCGAGTTCCCACCCCCCTGCCATGGGCAGGGACACCTCCCACTAGACCAGGTTGCTCAAAGTCCCATCCAGCCTGGCCTTAAACACCTCCAGGGATGGAGCTTCCACAGCTTCTCTGGGCAACCTGTTCCAGCGCCTTACAACCCTCAGAGTGAAAAATTTCTTCCTAATATCTAATCTAAATCTCCCCTCTTTCAGTTTAAAGCCACCCCCTCTCATCTTATCCCTACACTCCCTTGTAAAAAGTCCCTCCCCAGCTCTCCTGTAGGCCCCCTTTAGGTACCGGAAGGCTGCAATAAGGTCTCCCCAGAGCCTTCTCTTCTCCAGGCTGAACAACCCCAACTCTCTCAGTCTGTCTTCAAGGGAGAGGTGTTCCAGCCCTCTGATCGTCTTTGTGGTCCTCCTCTGGACCTGCTCCAAAAGGCTCGTGTCTTTTCTATGTTGGGGGGCTCCAGAGCTGGATGCGGTACTCCAGGTGGGATCTCACCAGAGCAGAGAAGAGGGGAAGAATCACCTCCCTTGACCTGCTGGCCACATTTCTTCTGATGCAGCCCAGGATCGTGCATTGCTGGCTCATGTTGAGCTTCTCATCAATCACAAATTGATGAGAATTACACCCCGTTTCTCATGCCACGGAGAGTTGATAGCTGATGACTTTGCATAGCTCTTCACTGAGTCAGAACATGGCAACTGGCAGTCTGAGCAATGAATCACCATCTCATGGCAGCACACAGCTCACACAGTTATCCTACAGCTGAACTTTCCCAGATCAACCCGTACGCTAATGCGCCTCATAGGGATTTACTTCATTAAATCAAGAGTGAGACCTTTTGTCAGTGAATCGTCCATGCCCTTGTAAAGCAGTGTGCTACTTGGCTGTATTGCACAATTAGTAATACCCACAAAGAGACTTAGGTAGTCTTCAGGACAAAGGCAGAATAATAATGGTTATAGATATAGATGGATATATATAATTTAAAATTTTATTTTAAAACTTTGCGCATACACTTCTTCAGCATCCTCCTCTTTTGTTCATTGCACTGAAAAGTTTCAAAAAACACAAAATATATCCCTTTACTAAACATTTTTTGTTCTTGGGTTACAAAAAGATTAACATTTCACAGTCACAAAGCAGAAGTACATTGGTCCAAAACATCTTCCTCCAGCAGGTCCTCCATTCTTCAGGACATACAAAACCCAGACAGTTGTACACATCTCAAAACAAGATGACTTGTCCAATGAAGGAAAGAAAAAGGTGGCAGCTATTAAATCCCAAACCAAAATAAGAAACCTATGAAAGAACCCCACCAGAAATGTTAAAAAAAAAAAAAAAAAGAATCAACCAAACAAAACCAAACAAGAGAAAGAAAAAAAGAATGAGAGTGGAGGTGGACAAGGGCATCCTCCTTCAAGTACATCGCAGGTAGAAATACAGCAGCACAGTTACAGCATTGTTTGGTCACTCTCTGGTAGCCACATCACTATGTCTTCATCGAAGACATATGGAGAAAACTATTTACACACCAAAAATGTTGGGGAAGAACAACAATTCCACACAGTTTGCAATTCATGTTTGACACAAAAATGTTGAAAATATTTGTACATGAAATGTAAAATCAAAGCAAAACACTGAGGCAGGAAGAAACACAGCAGATGTGCTTGGAGTGTGTAGTGTTCTTTAAAAACCTAGCAAAAGTTCAAAGCCAAAATCTGCCCAAATATCGAGTGCAGTTCTTCAAAAATATCCTGGAGGCACAGAGTTCAACCGTACCTCCCAGACCTCTCTTGTCAGATTTTAACATGGAAGTAACTTCAATATGGAAATCCACTGCTAACAGCAGACTGACCACCTTGTTAGCCCTGTTGTTTTTTAGAATTTATGAAAAAAAAAAATATCTCTCTCTCCAGCCTGAGGCCACTGAACGTCAGCCCCCTCAGACAGCACACTTCTGCGTTCACGAAGGAAGCATCACTGCATTAATGTACCAAAAGACAGTTGTGTCCCTCACTTAAGGTGTAAACAGAATCTCTATGTCCTTCATCAACTTAAACGAAGAAGATTTTAGGCTGTAGTGCAAGAGAAAAATGCCCAAAATGGCCGTGCTACCTTCTGCAACAGTATTCAGGGGAGAATGGTAGAAGCTTCTTGGTTTCGAGTTTCTAGAACTGGGACTGGAGCAGGCACCAGAAGACAGTGTTGCATTGCACTGTCAGCTAACCTGAACAATATATGGTGTACTATTTCCTCTCCTCGCTGTTGTCCAAGGAAGGACAAGAACGTGCCTGTTTTTCTAAGCCCTGTGTAGGTATAGGCAAGGACGCAGCACTGTGCAAGAGCAGTATGAATACAGATGTAACTCAGGACTGAGGTTCCTTGCAACTACGGCTTAAACTATTTTGGATACTAAGGGAACTTCACTGGCAAAAAAACCCATATTGCTGCCGGCATCAGACACTAAGATGATGTGCCAAGGATCTAAAATTTGGAGCTGGCACCTAACTTGCTCCAGTTTGAGGCAGTGAGCCGTCTGCTCCTGACGCCGGTGCTTCACTGAGCCCCAGAGCAGCTGCAAGTCTGCACATGGCAATACCCATCCTCTGCCCACCTGAAAAATGGTTTGGTGCACCACGGATCCTCCCTGCCATCAGTGGTTTCTAATGTTGTGAATCCCAAAATAATTCAACCTATAAAGGAAATTAGAAATGCTTTTAATTATTTTTGCTTCTCACACAGTACCTCCCCCAAGAAGTGACTCCTGCCTCCTATTTACATGAGGCTCTGGTGCGTATATGCATTTATACCATGCCTTGAAGCAGAGCACAGACCACAGTGCAGGCACGTAGGAAGCTCCTAGTGAAAGCAGATAGAAGTGGAAGCCCAAGTACTAACGCAGCGCATCAGAGATGTACCAGAGATGCTCTCGGGAAGCAAGCACGTAATTGTATAAGATATTTTGTAAAAAAGCAAAACAGAAAGCATCACAGCATAGTTTCAGTCACATGTATCTGAGTAGGAAGCTTTTTATTATCCTTTGAAATTCTCAAAATTTATTAATTGATGCTAATCGGTATTGTTGATACTGTACTTCCACCCTTTCCAGGAGAGGGTGCGATAGCTAACACAACTCCACCTGGGCACAGCCGCTGCAGAGAAGCAGGGTGACTGACAGCAATACCTCAGACGACCAACAGACATATTGGAGGCCGATCCCCGAAGCCATACCAGCGCCCACGAGATTTTGCTCTGAGAAATCACCAGCCAGTTTGCTCCCACCAAGGCATGCACTCTGCTAACCCATCTCTCCGGGGGTACGTTTAAAACCACCCCTGAATGAGATGGTGCATTTTCCATTGCCTTGAAATTACACTTTTAAATTCTGGCAAATGCTACACTGGCAATTTATTTCCACCACATTGTAAGTCAGTGGTTTTATAATGACTGGTATGTGTGTTGACACCATGTTACCAAATAATGAAGATTAACAACACATGGGCACTGAAATAGTCGACTCAGGGTTGTAGTTGGTACCAGCAGCACCGGGTTCTTTGCTGTTCAGACGACTCCGCCGGAATTGCCAGCATTAGTTTCTTTGTGAAAGAGGATCTGAATTGCTAGAGGACTATACAACTGCATTTGTGAAGAGACAACAGGAGTTACACAGAGCATGAAAAGCATGTTTACAAGTTTATTAGGCCAAAAAGAAAAAAAAAAAAAGCGCAAGAGAAGACCTCTTGCTTAAACTTTAAAACATATGAGGGGCCATGTGAAAAATATTTAGACTCCAAACCTCTCTTTTCACCCAGCTGCATACAGAAAAAGAGGTAAAGGAAAAAAATAAGGAAAGAATAGATAAAGCATGACAACACATAATCAGATACGCCATTGATTTATGCTGAAGCTCTAGAATATAAAACATCTGTGTTCTGCACAGCTTTATCACATGCACTGGGGAATGCACGGAACAGTTTTCAGGCTAAAATCATGCAGTTTGCTGCACGTTTGAGCCATTACACACTCTGCATTGCCCCCTCTCAACCTGAAACTCCTACTGGCTCTAGAGATTTAGAGCAAGGGTAGTTTAAATCCACTGAGAGTGTTGCACACGTACTTCTGGATGCAATCAAATAAAGCACTCGGGCAGCTACACCGCACACTGGCAAGCTCCAGGCCATGCCTGTTCAGGAGAGAGTCTGCAAAGAGCACAGCATCCTCTCTCTCCTTCCGAAAGGACACAGCACTTGTGAGCTGCCCAGCCAGTGCCCTACAGTTGTGTCAGCCCCCTACCTTTTGGCCACCCAAGAAGTACAAGCCAGATGCACAGCTCCAAAAGAATGTGCTACTGGGGGCAAGTCAGGTTGAATTTGGCGTCCCAGCCAATATACCTGCCTATACGCTGCCTGATTTTGTTTTTTCTTCAGTTTCTGCCAATGAAGTAAGAGACCTGCCTGCTTGAAGAACAGGCAGCCAGGTTAAGCTGCCGATTGGCTCACTTCTTTCCCTCTTGGACTATCGCTTTCACTCTGATAATGTTTCACTCAGATTTTCTTTATTTAAATTGATTCATCACTGCTAAGAAAAAGAGCTGCTGAAGCTAGCCAAGGGCTGGTATCTATCACAGTGATCTTTCGATCCTTGACTACGGTCCTCGATACCAAGAGGACAAAGTTATAAGCTGTCACTTTCTGATCACTGAGTCAAGCAGGCAAAGGTATACTGAATAATAAGTGAGGCAGGAAGAAACAAAACGACTTTTAAATAGATCACTATCTGGGTATCCGAATTGATAACGAGAACAATACCACCACTTCAAGTAGGAATCCAACTAAAAATCCACTCGGGAGCCCAAATAAATTTACTGAATCCCAACTGATGCAAAAGCTGTATGGTCAGGGATCCTTTCAAGAGGATAAAGCAGGCAGAACCACTCAGCGAATGAAAAGTCTCTGATCCCAAAGAAACCATGGCCTCCAGGTAAACATCACATAAAGCTGAGTTTGCGTGCTCTGTATAATCATGGTATACACACAACAGGGAATCTTGACAAATAACTCCTCACACCAGAATAAATCTCGCCATACAGGACTGTGAGCTATTTCTCCTGGACAATTTTGCAGGTGGCTGTTTTAGCTGCAGTAAACAGGCATAGTCACACTGAAAACAATTTCAGTTTTCCTACTAAAATACAGGAGTATAGTCTATTGAAGAAGAGACAGGAGAGGAAAATGGGGGTTCGAAGGATTACACAAGTTTGAAGTTGTCCATAAGTAAGTCATGAATGCAACTTTTTGAAAGAAGAAAACTCTTGAGTCTCATATATGTATATATATAGGTATTTTTAAATAAGATGCGACCCAAGTCACCTTCGGACTATTTGGGGGTAGATTTCAGGAGCCTCCTTGGCTTCTGATACCTACTTCTACTTTCACAACTGAAATGGCTCTTCCAAGCTACATGGTAAACTGAAAAAAAAAAGATAATAATTCCCTACCTGGAGGGACGACAGAATCCATAATATGCTAGCAGCATTTAAATCCCATTCCTGTTAAGCACCAAAACCATTTCTATAGGGAACTTGTAATCTTAAGGGTTATCTTTAATCATATACAGTATATGTGCAGAGCCCTACCTTTCGGGCAGAAGAACACCCCTCCAGCATTAGTTTTTAATAGATTACATCAGTTGGAAGTGTCCTGGTCAGATCACCAAAAAACATATTGCCTCTTACAGGCCCTTCCCAAAAAGATCCCCATCCTATAACCGCTCTTGATGCTACTTTCACGACTGTTTGTTCCCGTGTATTAAAGGGATGACGTAGACAGAGATGTCGTCTCCAGAGCCCAGCCTGTCGTTGGATATTCGCCAGCCCCGGTCCTTCAGCACTCCCCTGGCTCGCATCACCAGGTCCTGCGCCGCCAGCGTGTACCTGTGGAAAAGGCAGAACACAGCCAGGGAGTGGCTCGTCTTCACGAGGGAAGCGGGTTTCACAACCTGCCAGAGTTACTGTTGTGAGCTACCAGGACAAGCTTCCCACCGTTTTCAAAGCAGGCAGGAGAAACGCGAACCACGGCGTAACCGCAAAGCAACCCCCTTCCAGTTCAGTGACGGCTCCTGCATCAGAATCTGAAGATATCTGACAGGCACCGATCAATCAAAAAGTCACCCATCATTTTGGGTGCCCAGCTTCACAAGTTTCCAGAAAAATATTAAAACATTTGCCTTAACAAATCTGCTCTCTAGGAGTAGTCTAAAAAAAACTAAAGACCCAAAATAACACTACTTGCTGTTGAAAACTACACAGTTGTGGACTGAAACATCTGAAGGTAAACATGGGTCAACTATTTCAGAGACAAACCATAACAAAGAAAGTAATTTGAAAGTAACAGAGCACTAAAAATAAAACCCAAATTACACTTTAAACCAAGTGTCTCTGTTTAAACTTGTCTGTTTTCCTTGACCGTAAGAATGATTTTTAAGCATATTTATTCTGAAACTGGAAAAGGAAACTTACAGTTAATACAGCCAGATTAACAGAGTCCTGCAGCCCTTTCATGTTTTTGAGTTCAAGGAAAACTGTATGAATGTGAGTTGTCAAGTGCTTAATTTAGTGAAAAACCCAAGTTTCATGTTGCTTCAAAACCCCCAGCCTGTGCCGGGCTGAGCGGTGGTGGATTTATGGGAGTTATTTTATGTCCTGAAAAAATAACAGATGCTGCTTGGGGGGCAGAAGGGTATCAAGAGTGCAAAAGGTGGTGCATGACGGTGCTCCGTCATGTGCTCTGACGTGTTCTCCCTTATCGTTTTACCTGCTGTTACTAGATCAACACATCTGTGTACTCATTTAGAAGTTTCCCCTGAAAGAAATCTCATTATGGGTGAACAGCTACTGTCACGTGTTTTGCTTCATCAGTCCAACACCTGGCTGAGATGTTTTGAATTTGGTTGGGCGGAGGCAAGCTTTCCTACGATTTGATAATTAAAAATTAATCGAACAGTTAAAAGCCTGACAAGAAAAAACAGTTCAATATTGTGTCTGCCTGTGTTTTATTTGAAGCGTAATCAACCTCCAAGATGATGTGGGGCCCTATGAAGCAAAACACACAGGCCACCAGAAGCAAAGCACACCCCTCCAGTTTCCAGAAACCAGGAAGGACAAGAAGAGTTTGCGTTTCAAGACCCCCTTTTCTCTGGAGGATCATTGGCCAGAAATGATCTGCCCAGATCCCACCTGAGGAATGGGAAAGAACAATATCTCCATTGATCAGAAGCAGTGGTGGGGGGGGAAAAGTTAGTTCACTGAGTATCCAGGACTGTTCTAACCCCAGAAATTTTCACCAGAGAATGCATTATTAAATGGTAATTTCTATCAGTAGAGACTTTATTCACTCTCTGCGGAGAAAAGAAGAAAAAAGACCCCAATTGTGTTCTGTTTCTACAATTTTGGTGCCTTCAACTCAAATGACTCCTTTGAACCAGGGACAGATTTATTTGCTCTACCAGACAGATTTCTTCAATGCAAATAAACTCAACATTTGACTACCCAAAAAGGTCTGATGTTAAACCCTAGTAATGTTGTACAGAAGCAACGCACCCCCTGCTCCTAATGGTACCGAAAGATAAAATTTCCAGCCCTCACTAGTTTTGACAGAAGATTTACATTTAGTGATAAGAGAAGGGCCCAAGGCATGAACTCTAACACCCGCTCTTGCACACACACGTGCACACTGTCCGCAGGATCCAGATAAGTCTGTACCAACGTCCTCGAGGTGTAGTGGCAGGACCTAACAAGAAGCACTGCCCCTATTGCTCTAATGCAACATGAAATTTATTTTCTAAGGGGGAAAAACCCAAACATACATACTTGCACTCCCAGATCCCAAATCCCCAAATCAGATGCAGGGCTCAGGAGCAAAAGGACTCCACACGGCAAGCGAGAAACTGGAATATTTATTCACAGCATGTCTGATGCTGAGTGAATTTTGGCTAGAACACCTTTTCCAAGGATTTCTCAGTTATTGTCAGAATTTAAGAGAAGAAAATACCCATCACTCTGGCAGAAAATTTTGCCTTCCTCTTTTTTCTAATTAAGAAGGGCTCCCCACATCTAAAGAGTATACAGGAATGAGTCTTGCTCTTGATTGAGTAAAGCTTTTGCTCCTTAATGTTAGAGAGGGCAAGATAAAATAAAAAGAATTTCAATAAACCAGAAATTCTCTTGTAGACAGACTGTGAAATACACAAGAAAAGCAGCACATCGAAGCAAAGGAAAAGGAACAGGTGAAGGCAGCAGTGAGGTAACATATTCCTCTCCTTGTGTAGAGCTGAATTGAAGAGATGTTGTTCAACTTGGCACTAGAGGAGATAGGGTGAGTGTCTTGTACCTGGAGATGAATAGCAGCAGCAGTCCATTACCGAATGCTTTATTCTCCAGCGCTGTGAACTTGGGATTCAGCTGTCAAGACAGCATTAGAGAACTGCTGAAGTAGTTTTAAAGTATCCACTTCCTCCTAATGAACAGCCTCGCTGGAATACAACTTTTGTGTTTTAAGAATAAATATATATGGGTTTTTTTTTTCTTCTGCTGAAGCTTTCAGTATTGATTAGTGTAAGTACTGCGGGAGAAATGGTGACAGTGGGGGAAACGTGCTGCTGTCTGAGCAGCTTCTTATCTTCTGACACCCAGCAGAGGTGGAGCAACTCTCCAGCATCCTCATAAATCTCTAGCTAGTGTGAGAGAAGAGAGTGAGAGGGAACAAGAAAGGACAGGAGGGAGGACAAGAAATAAAAGATTCCCAAGGTCAGTGGGTAAACCTGCATAAGTGCAGCTGAAGGAAACGGGCAATAGTCATGCTTCTCTGTCTTCATACCTCTTCAGAGAGATGATGTATGGAAAGCAGCAGTGTGTCGCTACCACCTGTTCTTCACTCAGGGTCCCCTTCATGCTCTTGTCTGCCACAATACCCATAAGAAATGAGCTGGCTGAGAAATCCAGCTCCACCCCGGCTTCTTCACAAAGTTGCAGCCCTCATGGAGGAACGGTTCTCTAATCAAGTCTGTGCCCATCACCCTCTGCCCAAATCCCCTGAGGCTGCGTCCGCATGTCTGGGTGAAGACAGACCCGAGGACTTTGCCCTCCCCACACTTGGAGATGCCCAGGCACACGCTATGTTTGACAGGATTCAAAGATGTTTTTCTGTGGGTAACAAACACTCACAGTTCTGACAGTAAATATCAGCAGGAGAGAGTCCCAAGAGCATTGCCGAGGGCTATAAGCTCCTACCCATCAGGCTATAAAATGACTTCTAATTCAAATGGGAGGGATATTGTTCCCTCAAAGAGCTAATTATGTAACAGAGAAGTACTCTGCAGCTCTAAAAATCTTCCTCCCTAGCGCTTTTTTTTTTTTTTTTTTTTCTTTTTTTAAATATGCAGCTGTCAGGGAATAAGTAGGCTACTGGGTCAGGCGGATCCAGAGTCTGCTCCACAGGTAGGTTCTCCAGAAGACCACAGCATTACCAAACCCGGGGGGCAAGTCTCTTACATTCTGACAAGTTTTCTACATCCCTGGAGATTTCACATTTCCAGCTGATCGAGGTGATCAGACTATGTCACTACACCCATCACAGAACCTGACATTTTGTGGGATAACATTTCCTTTAAACATAACGCTGATAATATGGCAACCACGATTTTCCTGTCACTGACTAGTGAGAGGAACGAACGCAGCTCCAGTCTGAGCTGCTATGCTATTGTAAATTCATTAGTTATACCTCATTTGGACCACTGTGAAGTAATTACCTAAAACCTCTCACACAGTACTTTAAACCCTTTAAATATTCTTTACAACCAAGCAGCAAGAGCAATTCCACAAAGGTAATTTTCATAAATATCATTGTAAACTATATGAGGGACCGCTCTAATTACCTTTTGCAAGCTGGCATGAGAAATGTCTTGCCACCACTATTTGTAAGCCTCTAAATGACCTGGCACAAAGTTACTTAAAAGAACAAATTAATTTTCAATTCAGATGTCCATTCATAGACCAGTAGGTCAAACACTAATAAATGTGTTTGTTCTAACTCATAATGCAGCAGGCCCAGTTCTGGCGTGTGTTGTACTCACGCTGCCACAAACAGGGACTAATCCCCCACAATTACTGGGGCTAGACCAGCACAAATGAATCTAAATGAAACAAAAAAAAAATCTCTTTTTTTTCCCTTTAGTGTCTGTGATTTCTGTGAGTGCTTTATAATGGATGAATAATTACTCACCTAACAAGTAGAAAGATGGAACAAAGAATTCCCATTCCTACTACAGCAAACGTGGTGGCCATCACCAGCTTTGGAAAGACCAAAAGGAACAAGACAGACACACCACACCCAGACCATATTCACAACAGCCAGGACCAGCAAGGACAGCAGGAAGGATCAACCTTTCCCAACTACTAAATGAGAATGGAGACAGAGCAGGGCAGAGTTATTACGTTTTACCAGGTGCCTTTGCAAGAAGAGACTCAGGGGTGCAGAAATGAGAGCAAAAGCTCCCTATCACCTCTGAATGGTGCTAGGGAATAACAGGAGGTAGACTGGGTGGGTCATCTCCTCCTACCTTAAATTAATGGCACATCTGCATAGCACAGTGCCAGATGCTCTGGAAGGGCCCCTTGCTAATCCTGCCTGATTTCCTCCCAGAGAGAGGGCAGAGACACTTTCATGTCTTGCTGAAGTAGAGACAGCCCTGGTTGTCATTCATACCACATCTCCTCTTCAGCGCAAGGAGGTGGAGAAGGTAAAAATGTTGCAGTTGCAGCTTCATGCTAACCATTCATTCACCTGAAGACTGAGTGCTTGCAGCAAAACGTTGCTTTGCCTTCCATGTTTGTAAGTGTCAGGGCAAGAAAATACCACTCGCGAGTTACTTTGGAGCTGCTCTCACTTTAAAGCCCAAGTGACTGTCAGGGCGTCCCAGTTATGTTCCTTGTTTGCTGATGGAGAACAGGGCTGACCCCGTGGAGATGACCACTTAAAACATGAGAAACACCAAGCATTTTGAGACGGGTTTCCCTATGTCCTCAAGAGTTGTCACATCTAAACAACTGTAACTTGAGCTATCTCACCGTCCCACGTGTTTTCACTTGGATGCCAAGATATCCCAGAGCTTATCTCTGAAGCTCTGTTTGCCACAGCCAACTGGGGATGCGTAAAAGCTCTTTTCCTCACCCTCAGCCCAGGGCAAGGGCAGAAGACCGCAACAACCAGGCCTGAATTCAGGAGCAACACACACTTCCCTTCTTGAACAGTCCCTAGGGAAGGATAAAGCTCTTTCTACTTTCACAGTCCTCCCCTTTACATGCAAGAGACTTTGGATCTCTACTGTAATATTTTAATTCATGGTGACATTCAACTCAGCAGCAGACAGACTGATGGACTCACTCAAGGCAGCGCTTTAGCTAGTTGCTTGGGCACTTGTTTGTTTGCTTGATAGTATGTTTTAAAGAGAGCAACTGCTCAAGTAAGAGGTGATGAAGACAGGAAAATGAAGAAGATGAGGTAGGTTAAAATTCTGAAATGAAGCAGACACCAACTAAAATGAAATAGTCAAACTTTCCACCTATTTTGTCACCACACCTGTCCTGCAGCTGGTAGCACTGAGTATCCCCTACTGAAGGTGGGTTTAAAGGTTATGGCATGACCAGGAATTAGTCTTACATACGTACATACAGTGATAGAGGGGGAAATATATGCTGATGATGTCCGACTGAGAAACAATCTTTAGTGTTAAGGGACTATCCAGAGAAGAGTTGAGTGGAAAACTGCTGGAGAGAGAGACCTGTTGAGATGTTCTTCTAAGACCTCAGCCTACTGTAGTTTCCACAGAACCTAGTACAGCAAACAAAATAGATCCCATGCCAAGATACGGTGACCCCACAATCTTCTCCTTTGAAGGCAGGCAATTCTGAGTCACATCAGAAAAAAACCAAAACACCACCAGAACCCCACATTTGCTGTAGAGGCTCCATCCAACTTATAAAAATGTCTTCTTTTAAGAGCTGCATCTTTACTGAATTTTACTCATATCATACTTTCTACAAATCTGCATTACCAAAAAGCACTCTTACTTCCACGGAGAAGCTAGAAAGTCAGGGATAAGCACAAACCTGTGGGGATCATCGGGGTCACAGTTTGGTAGAAAGTTAGTGACAGCTTCTGCTACTTCTTCATTTAACAGCACGTCCCAGAGTCCATCAGTAGCTAGGATGAGAACATCATCTGGCCCATGCTCATACTGCAAGAGGTCATAGACTCTTACCTAAAACAAAAAAAAAACCCAAACAAACTCAGGAGAAATTCATGAAGGAAGAGACCATCAGCCCTGTTTGTGAAACGTTGCTGAGTTTGGCTGTGAGTTATCAGGTTTGGCCAGAGCACTGAAATACCTCTCCCACAGCACTGCTGGGGTCTATCTCCAATTCAGCCCGTGAACCGGCAACTCTTCCCAACCCAGCTCGGTGTGGCTCAAGTGCCAGGATGGAAGCAAGTGTTCCTGAGCAAGGCTGTGAAGCACCGCGCTGCCCGCTGCCAGCAGTGCTCGAAGCCTCCCCCACCCAGAAGCCTGGGTCGGCATGCGAGGCTCTTCCCTATCACTGGCGGGACTAGTCATGTGGAAGCTGAATAATTTATTTGATGAATTTTTGATATTTTCTAATAAAATATTCACAAATAATTGTTTTCACTGTTTGTCCGGATCCATTTATCTCTGCCAGATAAATTGCACACGTTCGGAAATGCCCGTGTTGCAGAAGGCATCGCATTCATTTTTCTAGACCCGAGGCAGCCACACCACTCAAGAATTACGCCTGAGTAAGCGAGTAGTTTGACGAAATGGAGAGAAACTATTTACCTGCCAGTTATGTTTATCTGTAAGGAGTAGAGTAGAGCAGAGTAGAGTAGAGACCAATTCAAGATCTGCACAAAAGTGAATCCCCACGCTCACCCACCCTTATCCACACTGGCTTCACCTCACCAGTCTGCAGCCACAGTCAGGCTGACCACTGCTGTTGGTATCTCCTTAACGCGCTGCTTTTACAGAGACTTCCGCTGTCCTCTCCCCGACGAGGCTGGGAAAAGCCAGGAGCAGAGGGGACAGACACCGGTGGGGGGCACGGCAGGCCATCAGCTGAGCCAGAATATGAGCAAACGTCCCGGTAAGTGTTTTAAAATGAGCTTTTAGTTGGGTGTAACTCTCCCTCCAGCACACGCTGCATTCTAGCTGACAAACCGCCTGCAATTCCCAGGCTGCGATGGGGAGCCGTTAGGAAGCACTCACGGAGCACTTTAATTACCGCAGCAACAACCACAGTTTGAAAGAAGTGCGACAACCTTGGCAAGGCAGGCAGGAGGAAACGATCATCTGTACTGAATTTTGGAAACGGTGCGCCTCGTCACGCACCCTGCTCCGGCCTCGGGCTCCGCTAACAGCAGCCACAGTCGGGAAATTTGTCAGGACAAGCACTTGGCATAACTAGAAAATACGAGCTGTTTTATTCTCCCTCCTGGTGCATTCTCCCTTTAGGAGCCACAGAGCAGGCAATGCACATAAAATGCCTGGACCTTTTAATGTAATTATGATTTTATGGGACTGCAACCAGTACCAGAGGGAAAAAAAATCACCCAGACCTGACTGCTAATCCTGACTTGTTCGCCTTTCACTCAAAAGCACAAGAAGGTCATTTGTAAAATGTAACCTTCACTTCATTATCTAAGGTAGCAGCTGAATAAGGACTTTGGAGAGGATTAAAGTCAAGGCAAGATACTCTCTTCATTACAGCATATCTCCTTATTCAGACTGAGTGGGAATACTGTTATAGAAAAGATACCTACATGCAGCACAGCTCTTCTTTCAAGCCCACTGCACAGGAACCAGTCGTTGTCATAGTCCCCATTCCCCAAAATTTAGTTCAGCCTGTAACAGCCCAGGGTTTCAACTCAGAAATCACTGAGGTGTGTGTGGGGGTAAGTTAGCCAACACAGCCATTAATAAGCAGCACATGTTCTGGTCAGATCTCTTGGGTACGGGCAAATATTTGAGAGAGCACCAGGGTTAATGCTCAGAGATGCACTCAGCAGCAATCCTGCTGTAGGAATAACCAAGCTTCAAACATTAGCGCTAGGAAAAAACACATCTACCACGGCCCTCCCACCCAGGCAAAGTACACACTACACCACAAGAGCCTTTTTTTGCAGCGTTGGTGGGGGTGAAGGCAGAAAACCAAGACCACGCATCATTGATTTGAATCCTCCTGAAATGAACAATCTTCTCTCACCGAGGAGCGGCCCTGGGGCAGATAGGAAACTTGTCAAAGCTACCTGCAGCCAATCCACAGGTCAAAGGGTCCAAATCTTTGGTGTAGCACAATGCTAAACCAACACCATGAACAGATCATCTTACCAAGAACATGTTTAGGTTTTGGGGAAAAGAAAAAAAAACAAACCCCAGAATCACTGATTTTATGGGTAATCTGGGAACAGGGTAGTTACTTCTTAAAAGCAAAAACTTTGTGACTTGAACACCTCCAGAAAGGGCTCCTATTGAGAAGGAACTAGATATCAGAAGAGGTGCAGAGAAGGGCAGTGGGGTGAGCAACAAGGGATGCTCTGCTGGTACCCAGGCTAAGGAAAAGAGAGCGCCAAGGTTACAGGAGGCAAGCTTGGGGAAAGTTCAGGTAAGATTCTTGTATACCAGGACCAGGTAGCACACGCAACAAAATGCAGCTTTGTCTGCCTTCCAACTACTGCAGCAGCAACACATCAAGGCAGTCCACCCAATATTTAAAAGAAAGAGAAAACTAAGTTTTTTTTCTTTCTCTCTTTCCTCAGATTTTTAAACTACAGCTGCAGGTGCCCCTAGTATGTTGCTGACAAAAATGACTTAATTTAGAGCTGTCTGGTCTACTGTAGGTTCAGGTTATGCTCACAGACTGCCTTGCCCAGGCACAGAAACAAGCCAGCTCCTAACCCTTCCCTTTTCTGCTAGCAGCTTTGTTCTAGTTCTTATCTTCAGTGGGGGTCTCTTGCAGTAGCGACACACGCCTTCAGCTGGACACGGAGCAGCGCGACAGCAGAGCTCCTGGAGGCACACAGGTTGGGCAGCACCACCAAGGCGCTTGTAACAGATGCTCAGACCACCGGAGCTCACTGAACATCCACTCCACACACCCCACGTTGTGCAACACCCTGTGGCATACGCTGCATGCGCTGTACAAAAAAGGCGAGGGGGTGTGATATGCCAGTTTTGGAAAGACAAGCAGAGATCCAGGGAGTTACTTAAGTGCCTGCAACAGCAAGTAACCCCACAGCACCATAAATCTTATGTGATCGAAAACAGCTCTTTGCCTCCAATGGAAATGACTACTGTTTTAATTATTTTTTTTTTTTAATTCCATAGGCAACCTACCTAACGACTGCCTCCTTCCCATAGCTGTATTTCAGGAAAGAAAATAACAGCAAGGTTTAAGCAATGTTCTGTCTGTGGCATAAGTCTGCACAAAGCTGCCCGCACTGCAGAACAGTATTACATAGCCCCGCAGCGCAGATGATGGCTGGCCAGACACTGTCCTGCAGCGCGGAGGTTTCCTTAACTGGTGCTGCACCCTTGACAAATTTCTTAGCAATTGTCTCCTGAATCTTCAACCTTTCCCTCATGCCTCATTACTTCTGCAGCCAGACATCAATCCTGATAGTGCCCCACAGAACTCGTGTCCTCCATCCCAAACATCTTGGGCTACCTGTGCTCTGTCCTCTGCCTCCCGCGCTGTCCCAAGAGCCTTGCCACCAACTCCCCCCAGCCTACTAGCCCCTTCTGTGCTGCCCTGGCAAACCTTCTCACTCTTTCACACCTCTCTGAAGCATCAGGGCAGCCCTCAAAGGAGCCCAGTTTGGTCACCATACTTCTACCATCCACTGATATCTGTCTTGATGTAGAGCAGCTGACCTGTTAACTAGCTAAACTTGACTTTAGTGACCAGAAAATGTAAAAAGACAACCATAAGGAAGGAGCAGCAGAACCTCAGTAGCACAGGCATCCACATCAATAAGCATTGGGTTACACTGTATTTTATCCTGACTGGTACTTACAGATCTCTGCTGACAGGTAACAGCAGATACACACCGCTGGAGCACAGTCACACACGGCATCTTTCTGAGCACGCGTTATACAGTTTGTCACGTAACGCCTTTCTTCAATCCAGATATTTGTTTCTCATATTGCTCACCTACGTGTAGTCAAGAGCGCTGAGAAAAACGCTCTGGGCAAGCAACGAACAAACAGGTGGGCTGGTTTTATATTTACATTTCAAACAGATCTACCCACCGGACAAAACCTGCGTTTGGCTGCCGAAAAGGACCACAGCAGCTCTGCGAAGGCGCTGCGGCTTGTTTGCCAGGTTTGTTTTTAAGTGGCAGCCAAGGCGAGTCCCTGCAGCTCAAAAACCCTTCACAACAGAGTGACATGCGAGCCTGCAGCCACCTGAGGTGCTCCTCAGCAGCCAGCCCCGGGGGGATTCGAGCCAAACAACAGCCCGCATTCACTCGCCTGCACTATTGATCAACTCGGCTACTTCAATAAATTAAGCCCTTTCTTAATTGTATCGTCCCTTTTTATGCGCGGTGTTATCCAGCACAGCTTCACTGGCAAACGACGAGATCTTTCAATACCACCCTCCAAGTAATTTATATGTAAATAATAAAAAGCGGGTCCCAACACTGCTCCCTGCAGCACTCACCAATTAATCTCCTTTTAGCTTTTTACTGCCACCCTTTGTTTCCTGCCCTTTAGCCAATTTCCAGTAGACTGTGCCAACTTTCCACTTAGTCTGTAGCTTCATATCTTTTATATTAATAACCTGTGATGCAGAACAGTTTCTCAAACGTTTTCTGAGAAATCAAAGTGCTCATGCAAGACCGTCGACTGCATTTATTATTATTTTTTTTTAATTCTCTGGTAGACATAACCCTGAAGGACTTCAAGCCACTAAAGTGTGATGTTTGCTACTTGAAACCACCTTGACTCCCTTTGATCATACTGTACTTCTCTAAGTCTTTGCCTGGCTTGTTTCTCTAAACGGTGTAATTCCTCAAGATTTCTCCAGAAGGCAGATGTGAATCTAAAACGGTCTCCGTTGACACATTTGTGGAGTTGTCAGAAAGATTTTACTAACATAATGGAAGGAGAAAAATTCTCCTTCATTACCTTCTCATCATTTGCTGTGGTGGCTGGCTTCAGGTTCATCACCGGCAAGGGCCGAATGCTGCCGTGAGAGCCACACCTCTCCCACCAAATGGCTGAGCTGCTGTTCGCAAAATTTCAGGATGAAATTCTGCTTTTCAGCTGCAACAAGGCGGATCTTGCCGAGCTTCAAAAAGCAGAATTTCCTGCTGAAAGCTTTCAAATGAACTGTTCCATTATGAAAAAATAAATATTTAATTCCATGCCAGAGAGCCTCAGCCACGGCTTGCCTGCTTTGTGCTACTCCAGTTCATTATAAAAGGCTCAATTCTCTAGAGCTCACCAACCTGCAGAAGTCCTCCAAATCTGGTCTCATAACAGCTGAGCCACTGAATCCTGATTACATTTGTCAGTGTTGGCTACATGACTTCTCCTCCCATAGCCTGGCACTCTATCAAAGTATCATTTCACGCCACCCTCAAATGACTTCTATATGCCTATTTCTGGATGTATTCTCAGGGATACCTACCTTTCCTTCAGCTAAATTTTGGTGGACATGGCATACCAGAGCTTTGTCATGCTGGAAGTAAAATATTCTGAAAACTCACCTCATTGCCCCTAACTTGGGAAACGATGCTGCAATTACAGCGCAGAAACAGAAGCCAGAGGACTTGGATCCCCCCCCTCTGTCACGACTCACTGTGTTCCTTAATTTCCTGTGCCTCCCCTTTTCCAGGTCTGGAAACCAGACATTGTGCTTCCCTACCTCTATATAAACAATTCAAAATCCAATGCTGCACAAGGGCCAAATACGACTGCTGCCTGACGCCACCGCCTTTACTTCCAAGTGCCAAACCTCCCAGATGGCAGCATAAAGACATTGTTTCTTAACGCCGGTTTCTGTGCAAGGTGCACTGTCCACGTACGGACAGAACAAGTCAGGGGAAAACACGAGGAGATAAAGCACTGGGGATCTCTCTGGGAAGAGAAGGAAGAGATGATTAAGAGAAGGAGGTGCAATGGAAAGCCAGTTGGAGCATATGTTATTTCCTAATAAAATTCAGGGCTTTTTTTTTTTGCCAATATCTCTAAATCAAGGTGTCTGGTGTTCTGTCTTTCCTCCTCCTGCCCTCGTACATTTCTGCTGAATTTAGCTGTGAAGGGAATGTGGAAACAAAGCCAATTTTGCTTCCCTTTTGCGAAGCAGTTAAGAGATCCTGAAACGTGGATAGCATACGAACTGGATGTCATATTCCAGAATTTGAACACGTACAGACACACTCCACACAAATCAGAAAAGCCCATGAGAAGCTTTGGTTTATACACACAGACAAATACTGCAGCAGCAATTGGCAGAGATGATACTGCTGAGATACTGTGCTGCAGCCATTACATACCCCAGAAACGCTGGGTCTCAGCATGCCAGAAAGAAAAATAAATAGGTAGAATTGCATCATTTCGCTGGCACTAAACAAATCCATCAGAGTGATGAGGGCAGAGCTGCTGCCTTCCTGGCTGAGGAGAACAGGAGCCAGGTCCCACGTGAGGGATACCACACATTCAAAGCGGGAAGAGGGGAGGTACTGGATTGGCAGCGAGGAAACATGAAGAAGGGGCTGTCTGTAGATCTCCCCGTTTTCTTCAGGGCCAGAACCTCTCAGCAAATTTTTATTTTTAAAGTCTCAAAGATGTTCTAAGCAAGGTTAATTTAATAATTTGGTTCCTTCCTAGCAGCATTATGTCATTTGTGTATTTTCATTCTCTTGCATTGCTATAAAAAGCAATAAATTCAAGGTCAAATACTGGGTATGGTGATAACTCCAGCAACCCAGTTGACAGTGGACGGCTCTCAGCATTTGGGCCATGGAAGCAAAGCTTTCTCTTTTTGTGCTGTCGTCAGATGGTTTGCCCTTGCTTAATATTTTATAAAAAATATGTGTCATCTGTTCCTTGACACAGGAACAGGAATGCAGTTACAGAGGAAAAAAAAAAGCAAGGTTTGCACGTTTCTTGTTAGCAAATACATTCAAATCCCTTTGGAAGGCTTGATATCCTTCACTGCAAGGTCTCTGGTGGTCAAAAACTGGAATTGTTTGTGGCAAGGCAAGTCAAAATGATGGAGGCATTTAAAACTACCCTTAACACAAATACTGCATAATCCCTTCATTATGCCACCATTTGGGAATGCACATTGTCATTCCTGCCATTATTTGGTGTTTGCACAAAATCATCATAAAAAATTAAGAACTTGAGGTGAAGGGGCAGACAGATGGAAGCGTAAAGCACTCTTCCAATTGCTCTTGGCATTTTCCTACTTAAAAGTTGAGCTGGTATCCTCTGTGTAATGCAGGACACTACGCTACTGTGGAAGACATCCAGTGCTACCTTCTGGAGAACATAGATTTACATCAGCTTCTGTGAAGACAGCATGATCTAGGCCTCAAAGGGAGGTGGAGCACACGAAGGTGGGGAGAGATGGGTGCCTGTGACACTGAATGGCGAGGCTACGGGATAACCATAGACCAGGGAGTGAGAAGGCATCAATGCTCTGCCAGGGATGTGGAGCAACCAGAGCCAGGACACACAGCCAGGGAACTTACACTGTTCCTACTATGTGGATGTTACTAACATGCCACACCTTTGGGAAGGGCAGCGTGTTACCTGGATTGGACCACAATCAGAATGGACCATTTGGAAAGAACAAATAAGCACACTAAGTATAATTGTTTCTCTCCCACAAATCAGATAGTTGAACCTTGGGTGTTTTACCTCAGGAGATGAGGACAGGAAAGGTTTGATGTATATATTGGAGTCGTGAACTTTCAGGTCATGGTCTCCCAGTCCTCGGGTCACACCAATTGTTGCCATAACCCGAGCCTGGAAATAAAGAAAAGAATGGGGTCAAATCTTGTTACATGCACTGTGCCAATAGGGAAAGAGATAATGTTTCTACTCCACAACTGCTGCAGTTAGGGATGAATTCCCTTTCTTCTCCCAGAAACTCTAGATTTTACACAGCTACTCAACTTCAAAGCTTTTCACACTCATGTCATCTCCATTTCCCTCATTATTCCAAGATTCATCCACATCCCAGTCTGCATACACCCATCTTAGACTGTGACCATCTGTAAGGGACTGGGACTATGGAAACTTAACCCAGTCACCTCACTGTCCCACGTCAGTCTGACAGCATTCCTTCAGCAAATTATACTGCTAGTAAACAAGTTTTATAAAAAGGATGAGGAGCCTAATCACTCACCTAAGAAACCTGTGGCATCTTCCTATTGACATACTGCTGTATATTCGCTCCACCAAGGAAAAGTGCTAAAGGCCACCTTAAATTGCTGAAGACACAGGTGACAGGGACACTGACCACAGTGCTCTCCTCTGTGGAGAGCCAGGCTAGGGCACCTCTGCTCTTACCTCAGGTCTACCACTTCCTTCCCCAAGCACCTTCCTCTGCAACATGAGCTATTTCCCCAGAGGTGCTGGGCTCTTCTTCATTATCACTTCTCCAAATATTGACCAGGTAGAATACCTCACGGGGAACCTCACTCTTTGCATATTGCTTCCCCCAAACTCTAGTTTAGCTGCAGCAGCTTCTGAACGAGAGAGCTCACAGCATCAATAACAGCAAGTAACTGACTCAAAATTATTTTGCCTCACTAACCCCTGGCTCCATAAGGCAATAAGAAAGTAAATTAAAAAGATGTGCATGAAACATTTTGCAAATAATTATAAACCTAACCAAATTCAGAGATAAGCTGCAGGTCTGAACCTTCAAAACTTGGACTAATTTTGAAGAGCGTGTATTTTTGCATTGAGATAAGAGCCTAATGCAGCAGGGGAGCACTATTTAGAAACACAGCGAGCATACCAATATCGGCAAACTGACACCACTGCGTCCTTATATTGATCCTATTGCTGCATCCAGCTAAGCTTGCTGGGATCAGCACTAATGATCTCACTGTTCTTAATCACAGGGATGGAAACAAAGTAGACCTAAACAGAATGGTTTCTTTCTCCCTTTCAAGAAAATCTATCAGCATTCACACATCAGAAAAATTCAACAGCGAGTTCACATACACTAGCTGAAGAAGATACGGTTAAGGGGTGTTGTATTTCCCAAATCCTGCCCTGATCCCTCCTCTTCCTAAATTAGGGTTTTGCATCTCAGAGCTCTCTAAAATGTTATTAAATACCTTCCCGCTTTGTTTTCAATAAACATGAGGTATTTTGCTATCTTCATCCAGCCTAGTTATATTTTACAATGAAACCAAGAACATTTTAAGTCAATTATTTAAGACTGTCTCATTGTAGCCTACTTACAATGAAAGAAAAACAAAAGCAAACTGAACAGCAAATGACTATGCTTGCTATAAAAATGCCTTTTAGTATGTTGAGCTCCCCCCGCTGTCCCCCAGACACGAGACTGATTTATGACAGAACCAAGATATTCTTTCAAGCTGTCACAACGATAAAATAAAGAGATACTGAGTGGAAAACACTGGACTGCCACAGGCTAAACCAAGTGGTAAACAGCACAGAATTCCTTCTTCCTTTGGTCTGAGGAAAGCAAATGTGCCCACCTTCTTGCCTTCTCCATATATAAGGGGAAACTTCAAGTCATCTTCCTCAATGGTTTTGTATGCCCTGTGGGGGGAGGACAAACAACATTTATAAAGCTTGCACTCAATTAGTGACCCAGTGCCCTGAAACAAAAAGCTGTGATTAAAAAAAAAAAAAAAAAATTCTTATTTTTCTTCAGGACTCTGTCTTTGAACCAAGATGTAAATTTCTTTTTCTGTGGAAAGATTTTCTCTAAAGAATTATCCAATTCACCAAAAGGAAAAGTGAACACAAGGAAATATCTAACATGCCAAGCTACTCCTATTGCTTGCAAGGAAAAAGAGGTGGATAGGAATAACATCCTAATCAGGTAAGATATCTTTGGCTGTGGCAGCAGCTATACCGTAATACAGTGTCATAAAAAAAACCCCAACAACCAACGAAACAAAAAAATCCAAAACCAAAACACCCCAAACCCACCAAGCAGCTAACCAAAGACTAGATTCACACTGTTAACGTGAAATGGTGAGCAACGACAGAACGTGTACACAGTCAAAGTGTGAAACAGCTCTCCGATCCTGCTCTCACCTTTCAGGACCGCTTAAACCAAGACAAGCTTCACGTGCTGAAGAGTCTTTGGAAGGATATTTAGTGCTCATTTGACCTTGACTGCAACAGTCAAGGTTGTCAGAGATTTCACATTTCACAGCAGTTTTCCCATGGACAAGAGAAGTAAATGCTCATGCTCTGATTCTGTTTACCACATGCCTGCGTACTCTACCTTTTACACATCCAGCTGTTGACACTGATGAGGTGAGAAGGTGAGAAATTTTGCCAGTGAGAAATGAAAAAAAAAAAAAATAGATGGCTGTCATTCTCATAAGCCGTAGAGTCCCTTGGTTTGTATAACACAACTGAGGTGCTGGGGAGCCTCTTTAGTCAAAGCACATCACCCCAGAGGGACACGCTTCCCTTGATAACACAAAACCGTCCCTCCCCAGCCTTTCCCTGCATGTTGTCTTTCACGCCCAGCCCACCCCTGCCCCCAGGCCTTGGGGTGATACCAAAATCATCCCCTGAACACACGAATCAGCGCTCCCCACCAAAGCAGAAGGGACAAAGCGGGAGGAGGGAAGGCGCCGCGGCAGGTACCCTGCCATCCACCACCAGCCCCTGCTGCGTGGCTCTCCAGCTGGGCTGGCTGCTTGAGCTCCAGGGAGTCGCATTCGATCAGGTTTAAGCAATGCTAAGGCTGTGACACAAACCAGCCGGAAATTAAAAATTAAGGGTGAAATCCTTTATTGTAATCAAACTGCCCCCTGCTTCACCGAAATATGGCATAGACCTAGGATCAATAAATGGTGTTGTATTACATAGCTCTACACGGTGCATCACCTAGGCAAGCCTCAGACTTAAGGAGAGTAGCATAGACATTTAAGCCTCACCTTTACATTTCCCAGTAATCACAGGCTGGGCTCCTATTAGGGCTTGGGGGTGAGGAGAGAGGGAAGAAAAAAGGAAAAACAACCAAAATGCTAAGAAGAAACAGCAGTGGAGGACTCTGCTCCCATACTACAAAACGGTACTATGTGTGAAATGGCCAAACAGAACCAGGTGAGGTTCGCAAAACACAGTGGGTGCTTCATGGGAAACCACGTAATCAAGAGTATCTTGGGTATATAACTGTGATACTTGGGCATCTCCATAAGAGATAATACAGAGAAAGCATTTAAATGGCACTGTGTATTGGGGAGGGCTAACAAGTGAGCTCTGAAACCAAACAAAAAGGCACACATCGCTACAAGTAGCCTGTGTGGTAATACTTCCCTGATGTTTAAATCCTGGAATAGCATTTTATTGGAAAGATGAGTCAGTCATGGACTTTGTTCTCGTTCCTTCCTTTATTTCCAACAGGGAATAGCTAATGTCTCTGCCTCACTCACCAGCTTGGATATCCTGGTTTGAATGTGGAGGAGGAATTTTACCATCCCTGACTGCTCATGAATGTGTCCCAAAGCTTCCAGCTGGACCTACAGTGCAGGAAGCGCTGGCAAAACCTCCTTGAGAAGGAGTCTGAACTCTTTCCTGTTCCTTGCGTAGATCCAGCTGTGCTCTGACACCAAGAAAAAGGGTATCAGCTGAGTCCACGTTGGGCATCAGAGTCAAATGACTAATCAAACCACAAGCCCAAAAAGACAACCATTCCCACTGTATTTTCAAATTGGTGTGCATATTTGTTAACAAACAGCAAACAAGACTAAGTTGATGTGACTTAACTATTTTCAACCCCCTTTTTAAAGGAAAAAAAACCCCATTCTTTACCCACAAACTATATTATCTGCAAGATAACTCCAAGTACTTAAGACCAAAGCTCTCACTTTACACTGTCCTCTAAGTAGCCAAAAACAAGGACCAAGTTTTCTTCCCTCTCTCCTCTTCTTCCTTATATTCTCCTGCATAGCACCTCCCACTGCGCTTTAGCAAGAAGGAAAAAAAGAAGGCGTGAAAAAGGCATTATTTAGGCCGGTGTCCTTCAAAAGAACAGTCCCCACTGCCGAGTCCAGCATCTTTTATGGAACCACCATAAGGACCACCGTTCCCTAGGGCCTTCAACTATGACACAACGGTGCAAGGATGCTGGAAGAGGCTGTGTTGCAAGGGCTGAAGCTAGCTTGTTACATCAGCAGATTAGGAAAGGCAGCTGGCTAGCCTATGACCTCCTGAAGCTACGCAACTAAGTGAGGGAGGACGAGAGGGCTACAGTGATTTGTTTTGTGGTTTCTCACAGCAAATCACCTCTTGGGCTCAGAACTTGGGTGTCAAGACTCATCGCAAACATGTTTTTTCTGTTGATGTCGCTATTGCTTGAAAAATTATCAGCACTTGAAAAACAATGCTCAAAACTGCAACTGCAGCAGTGGAGCTGGCACGCACTGAAAAGCAACGCAAGACACCCTAGAAAAATACCTATGTCCTGCATTACCAGTGAAACAGAATTAATAATATATGAGTGTGTGGTTTGCTGCAAGAGAAGGATGAAGGACAGCTTTTCAGCTAGCAGCTCAGCAACTGCACTGGGGAGAAGGAGGGAAGGAAGCTATGAAGTTCATTTTGATTTATGCCCTGTGAAACTTCCTGTACTTTGTACGCGTGTTTATTTCACACAGGCTACAACCTTCTGGACTATTTCACTTGATTTTATGTAATAAAGTTGCATTTATACCTTCCTGTGCTGCTCAGTGTGCTGTATATAAGGATATAATATGGCAGTAGGTATATCAAACACAGACATACGGAGAACCTGAGGGGGTTGTTTGGCTTTTTTAGTGCCAACATGGCCCTATTCAGCCATCTACGTAATTCAGCCTAGCTCACTGTTTTAACAAACTCAAACATAGGGTTGCAACCCTCCACTCTCCCCATCTTCCTCATCCGCATCCCAGGAGGTCTCAGTGGCCACCAGGGCATGACAAGACAGGTTATAAAGACAAGGCTAAGCTATTGCTTGCTGCTCTGAACGAGCCTAAATCCTGTCAAGTGCTTCTGCCACGTAAACCTCTATTCTTCCAAATGGAAAAACAGGGGGGTGGAGTGGGGAGTAGAAAAGGCAAGCTTGTGCCCAGCTAGATCTAGCTGCATTTTTTTCAGTTAATTTCGTTTCTTCTTTTCATTTCAAAAGAATTATGAAATACTACTGCTGTCCAAAAATACTGAACTAGGGCTTGACATATGTACCACCCACAAAGTTACATTTGGACTCAGGATCAACATTTTGGAAAACCGGGCCAAATCGCACCGGGAGCCAAGAGAGATGTCAGAACGAAAGAACTAGGACTGACATGATGTTACTCATATGCTAACTGGAATCTGCTCTAAATACATGGTGAAAAAATCACCAGAAGCTGCTAAATGCACATGACAATCTACGGAAGAAATTTCCTACAGTGCTGAGGTCATTAGCAGTGCTTTAGGCACTCTTTAAATAAAAGATAATCAAAGTTACCTGCGTATTGCTGGGTCAGAACTTGAAAAACTGGTCAGCTCCCAAATACGGATTTCAGAGCTAAAATCCTAGATAATTTCTTACATGTGTTATGCATTCTCCTGCCATATAATTTGTTCTTAAAAATTGGCCTTCTGAAAGCACATACGAATTCACGTAAGAGTAGGAGTTGTTGATGACCAAAACCAGAATCCTCATTATATTTTCTTTTACAGCAAACCGTGTAAGGTTACTGGTCAGGAAAAGTATTGCGTTGGCATCCCCAAGCACAACAGATGGTGGTGAAAACACAATCTACCCTGACCTGGAAGGCTCAGTTCTGTGAACAACAAGGGAATCCAGACTCCATGCTCTGCTTTCCCATAGCACTTGGCTTTAGAAAGTTTGTCTGTATTTCACATCTGTGCTAGTGACACCTGATAGTAAACTGAGAATTAAACCTAAGGAAGAGCAAAAAAAAATCATCACCAAAGGGCTTTAGCTTGAAGCACAGAGCAAAACCCACATGAGGTAAGAAAGCAAGAAAAATCACTGCAGCTTCAGAAATATCCTAGTTCATCCTGAGTACAAGGATGAAGGCTCTCCTTTCAGACAGGTGTGCGGATTCAGTGTATTTCTAACAGTGCTTTGCTACCACTCTGTAAAAAAAACCCCAAACCGAGAACCATCCCCAAACACCCTCCACCAGCCCCAAATCACCTCCCCCCAAAAACTACCTCATCAACCCAACCAACCTCCCTTCCCCCAAGTTCAACTTTCTTTGGTCATACCAATAGAAAACCAGATTTTAATCTCTGAGCAACACAAAACCTGATAGAAACTGGGTTGTTTTTTTTCCCTTCCCACACAAGGAATCAGTGGACTGGAGCTCACCCTTTGGATAACAGAGCTTAAATCACAAACCCAAAAGGAATTGTTTATCTGCACTGTCTGTTGAACTACAGCCATCAAACCAGTATACGTGCGTGCTTACTACCAAGAAAAGATGTGTACTGCAGGTTAGGCACAAAGCCACTGAAAATTATGCAATTTATGTCTCGATCCAACCATAATTTTTTAAAAGTGTCCTTAGACATATGTACTTCTGCAGAGTCAGGATCTCTAAAATCCAGACAGCACTGTCTGGTATTAAGTACCCTCTAGGTAGGTTAGCTTTAATATTCCAGAGCCTCAGTATCTTTCCCCTGTTACTCGTCTGACATATAGTTTAATGAGACAAAACTACGATAAACAAAGATAATAAAAGCACACAAACTATAGTAATGTTTGTTAAGAGAAAAGATGATGGCAAACCCAAATCAATTAAAGACGACCAATGCACGTGCACATATGCACAAAACAGTTTTTAGGGAAAGATCTACTCTAAACCAAGTTACCCTCATAGTGTTTCTTTCAGGTAAAGAGGAAAACATACAAGTTTTAAAACACGTGTTTTCCCCAGGATATTCAGAAACCCCTTCTTCTGAACCTTAAACTGTATAATGCTTCATGATGCAAATCCCAGTTCTGTCTACCCATCTACAAATTAAAAAAAAAAAAAATTAAAGTATTTCTGCATGACTTGTACACACATATGATCTCTGGCTTGGTCAAATCAGACTGATACATGAGCTCTGGACCTCCAGGGAGCCTTCATTGTCATGTACAGTCCTAAGACGGAGTTTTGACTTTGGAGGGGATGTATCCCCCAGCACCACATACCCCTGTGGAATTCCTAACTCTATGTTCTCGGCCAGCCCATTTAAAGATTCAAGCACCAGCATCTTCTCTCAGGCACCTCCCGAAGTGCAGCTGATTTTTTAGTCCATTCACCTCTAAGGGAGCATTAAAAGAAAGTGGTGGAGGAAAAGTCGGCGAGAGGGTGGCCAAGGATCTAGAGAGGTCCTTGCCCCAAAACAAGGACAAATCAGGAAAAAAATTAACTGGGGGTATTTATAAGCACTCTCCCTTGCTGCTTTTGTGCTCAGGAGGCTGGGAGGAACAGAGCAAGTGTATTGTGGGCACTTCCATTCACTGCTTGTGACCGTTGAGCTTCCACTACACCAAGTGACAGAAACTGTGTGCAGACACTGCAGCTACACATCAAGTGGATCCATGTTCTGCAACGCTCTCACCAGGCCCAAGTCTTTTTTTTCTTTTTTCCAGTGAATTTGCTGCCTTGAGCACTTCTTAAAATTTACTTCATCTCTTCTACTTTTAAAAGACAAACAGGAAGGTTTGTCAGCAATTTTTTCTGGAGATAGAGGGGTAAGGGAAGTGGTCTGTTAACACCCTATGGGCTTAATGCACTGTGATGGACAGAAAAAAACATTTGTAAATTCACATTTTGCTGTACTTCTTGTTAAAAGGATGTGGTGAGGCAGATGGGAGAAAGACTGCACGTTAACCTCACAGTGCCTGCTCCACGCGTGCTAGCTGGGATCCTCTGGAAGGAAAGGAGATTGCTGCTAAGGAGGAATCATGGAGCGAACTCTTCTGCAAAAGATCGCTGTAGCGTAGGATGGGGCAGGCAGTGAGACACAGCAAGCAGAGACCTCACCATCTCACAGCAGTGCTGGAAACTCCTCCAAGGAGCAAGGGGCCTCCTCTCTGCCAGGAGCACAACCATAAGTCAATCCTGGGTGGCAATAGAAACAGAGGTTTTCCTAGGGACCCAGCCGAGGTTTTGTCAAATTTGCGCAGCTGGGGAAGCCAGAGAAACCAGGAGCGGGAGGAAGAGACTTCATCTTACCAGGAGGAAGAGTTGCTTTTGCTTAGGTTTTCAGATTGAAGATTACCTCATTTCAGTTTAGTTTCTTTCTGATAAAACAGACTGGGAGCCTTTTGTTCACATTGGCGTGTGTGGCACCTGATCTTTTGCCAAGGCAAAGCTCAGGGAGAGATGCACAGCCACGCAGGGACAGCCCTTAGCCATCTTCCAGGAAATGCTCCTGCAGGACATGACTCAGACCAACCTCATTCTTGACAGGCTCGCTTGGCCCCAGAGAGGCCCTTTACGAAGGGGTCTACCCCAGACTTAAGTTTTCTCTTTTGTTGCAGCACTGTTACTTTCTTGTTTCTGCTTTCTCCTGCCCTGAAGACACCGGCTCAGCTCCTGTGGCATGTGTGCACTTGGGGAAAACGGAGCCATTCGTCACTGTCAGGAGATGTGCTGTACACAGCAGGTCAGCTCTCACCTCCTGCTGCTCCTGCAGCGAGGGCTGCAAATCTTGAGAAGATGCATAACATGCACATCGCAAACAGCCATTCATCATCGCGGAGCGGTGCCCCAGACACCCAGGCACGACCCAGCAAGCTGCTCCGGCTGCGCACACCGAAGAGGCACATCCCATCGCCGCTCCTGCCCACCTCGCAATGAGAGACGAGAGCAAAGACAAAAAAAAAAAAAAGCAAGGCAAGTGGCCGTGGGTTCCAGTTTCTGCTGCAAAAATGACATCCTATTTCTCCCTTCTCCAGAAAGGCCCAGTGCTGCAAAGGTGGCCCATAATCATGAAATTATGAAAACGTAAGTTGCTGGGAGGAAATTAATACCAGGCATGGCTGGGGAAAAGGCTGCTTTCTTGTGAAGTAATTATGAAATTAAAATTTGATCTCTCCCTGGCGATTGTACAAAGGATACGGCTGAGGTCTCGAACACAACAATACAGCCAGGATTTCAACAGAAGCAGCACAGAAGGTTTCACTAGACAAAAAAGCTCAATTAAAAAAAAGGGGGGGGGGAAGGATGACTTTTTGTAAATTACATGAATTTGGCTAAAAGGCGCAATCAAGCAGGTTACAGCACAGAGTTTGCAGACTTCCAATTACTTTTTACAAGTTGGAATCAAGCTGTTAGGAAATGCAGCTTATCTGAATAAGACTAATAATGCTAAGCTAATTAGACCCACAGGCATAGCCAGCAGATAAATTCAGGCCAAAAAGAGGGACACTGTCACTTTAAATACTGCCTTGGGATCGGTGGAAAAGCTAATGAGGAGTGTCAGTTGGGGCTGTTTTATTAGGTGGTTCTCCAGAGAATATAGCCCGAGGTTTCTGTAGCAGGGCTTCTGCGCTTGATTCAATAAATCAATTTATATTAAAGGGGGGGGCAGCACGGGTGCCTCCCCCATACAGGATTTCTGTGGCATTTCTCAATCTGCGCCGGCACTCCTCGGGCAGGCTACCTGAACGCGCTGTCAAAGGACATCCAGGCCAGCAATAAAGAACAAGATAGTGGCCGCATTGGCAATATTTGTTCAAATCGGCTCGCGCATTACCAAGCAAATCGTGTAACGTTGGCTCTCACCGGGGTATTCTGGATCCCCAATAAGTGATTAATGAGAGCCTGGTTTTTGCGAGCCGGAGCCTGAACCGCAGACGGCAAGGCGGGCTGCGCAATGAAAGCAAAAGGCATCCATCCCAAACAAAATAAAACGGCTTGAAAAGTGAAGTTGCTTTTTTAATCAGGCGCTTAGAGGCTGAAAGACATCCCCCGTTGGAAAGAAAAGGGCGAGCGCGGAGCAGGCTGGCGGCGTTCCAGGCAGTGGACAATATTGACTCCAGAATAAAACAGGGTTTGCTTAGCGCTCGCCCCAGGGCACCAACCTCCCTCCTTTTGGAATAAATCGCACGGGCGGGCGATTCCCCAGCATGGGCTGGCCCTCGGGTGGCTCACGGTGTGCCACAGCACCCCCTCGCCAGGGACAGGGATGGCCGGTGAGGGCTCCGCTGCCTCCGTCCGTATGGATGCTCAGAGGCAGCAGCCAGCTCCCCGGCTCACTGCTGTCCGGGGCTTCAGCCCGTGACACCTGGTGGGTACCACACCAGCTCGGACCGTTTTTGATGGGATGCAGCTCAACTCTGCGTGCTCCTGGAGGGCAAAAGGAAGCTGCCAACAAATCAGGTCAAAAAAACCCCAAACAACCAGGACTTGCTGTCTAGGACTCTTTTGCCACCCAAAAATCAAGTTAGAAAGCTAAAACTCTGATCCGGAAACAAGCATTTAAAGAACGCCACTTCAACGCAAGCAGCAGAAAGGCCACTGTTTGCGTTCCAGGGAGGAGCAAAAAATTAATTTTGAAACCACAAAAGCTGCTGTCAGTTGGTAGTGCCTTCTGGATGCCTTTGGTTAAGTCCAGCGCGGTATGGCTCTTCCGGCCCCACGGGAGGCTGAGAGGGGAACCCTGGAAGGAACCCCTGTGCCAGTGAGGGACACAGTAAGCCAGAAAACCGGGTTTTGGGAAGGACTCTAGGATATAGTCAGAGCAAAGTACTTCGAAATTTTCACACTGGACTTACCCCTGAGCAAAGAAAACCTGACCAACCGTGTCTTAACTTTTATTTAAAAGGCAAAGACAGAGAATACTAATTCTGCGCAGTCCTTTAAAGAAGCAGTTATCATCAGGCTTGCTTTTTTTCCCCTCCATATATTTCTACCTCAGGCTGCCCGCACACCTTTTAAGTGCTGGCAGCAACTTTGCTTATGCGGCTATCAAGTCTTCCCTGATGCTTCTGTTGCCAGGGCTTGTCAAAGCCACCAGAACTACCCTCTCTACAATACAAGTTCAACCTCTGCAAGCCATGGGCCTGAAAACCCCAGCCCCGAGACCCAGCTGTGAAAGACTGTCAGTAACACAGATGTCTGCCAGCAAATTACAGCTCGAGACAGCTCGGAGGCTTGTTCAGCAGGAGACACGCAGCTCTTCAGATGCCTTGCCAGCTACAGGACACGTTTTGCAATGGTTGCTCAACCACAACGTGCGTGGGGCGAGGGTGCAGGAGGGGCAGCTCCCACCTAAGTGGGATTTATTTTACGTCCATTTAATACAGCGGATTTCTTATCCCAACTGCCAACGCGGAGAAAGGAGAAATGGTGGGAGAGCCGGAGGGAGAAGGGAAAGGCTGGTCTGAAAGCAGTTACAGGCAGCCTGGACTAGCGATGCGGTACACATTGCTGGATCAGTGGTTGTCCTAATGCTGTGGGGAAACTTGGCAGCTCTGCTACCACTGCGGGCTGTGGAGACAAAGCCAGTGTGGAAACTTCACATGAAAAAAAAAACAAAAGGCAAAGGCAAAAAAAAAAAAAAAAAAAAAAAAAAAAGGAAAAAGAAAAAAAAAAAAAAAAAGGCCAAATGCATTATGACAGACCCAAAGACAATAACCTTTTGTAATCCAAACAAGCTGGGCAAGCCAAGCCATTGTTGAGAATCCGAAAAGCTCCAGAGCACAGGAGAAGGGTAAAAATGAAGAAAAAAAAAATCATACAGCTTCTAATAGAAAACACAGAAACTGTCCCGAATTTTAAAATAAAACAGTTCATTTTCCTGAGGAAAGGGAGAGTTTTACACCCTCTCACTAAAGGAATCAGTAACTAAGTGTAAGAATGGCTGTTTCTTCCTAACACCACCTGCACCTCTCTACATGTATGTGCAAATGTCAATGCACAGTCAAGTCACTGACCAAAAAAAAACTTCAGACAATTGATCTTCTGCATTGCAAGTAATAAAAGTTTGGCAGTGTTTTAGCATATCAAGCTCTGGCTGGCCAAAGCTCTGTCTGACATTTTCTAGAAAAGGAATATATATGCTAATTTATTCTCCATGATAGATATTGTCCTTAGAAACAAATGCAGAACAGACATGTCCTCAGCCGCTGTGTCCTGATGCATCAGTTAAATGTAGGAATTAAAAAGGGAAGAAAATAGAAGCAAAACCCTTGAAGCGGAGAACGACCACTGTGAAACACCAGCCACCTCAAACCATCACCTCTGAGGGCCCATCAAGCTGGAAATCTAACGTCTTGTCCACAATCTCAACTACTAAAATTGACCCGGATTTTTTGATAAATAGAAACAGATTGCTTCTCCTCTGCTTAGGAGACCACTGCACACAATTTGATGGAAAACAAGACTCCCTGGGGCAAACACCTTGCAAAAAGAAATGGATCCTTATTTAGAAGGGCTCTGATTTAGAGAAATGTATGGGGATAGCAATCCCCTCACCATTTTATTGTCCTGAGGCAAACAAAGAGGTAACTGATGCACTAGCTGTGGGATATGGAGCAGCTAAAACCGTCTGATTCTTTTATTGAGGCCAAAAACGTAGCCCCTCTTTTCCACTTCCAGCCAGAAGTCAAAAGGAACAGCAGGGAGAGGTAGTCTCATCACAGTCTCCACATGCTTCTGGTTGGCACAGGCCACCCCTTTCTGGGACAGCACTGAGGTGAATTCAGACTTGAATTTTCAAGTCACAGTTTAAGTATTAATTCCGCAATAACTGCTTACAACTAGGCATATTTGTGCTAGACTAGTGGCAATTTTTGCATTGACTATATTGGAATCTGTAACTGGATCAACATGTGTCCTACACTTCAGGAAATTCAGAAAAATCAACAGGAAAATCAACTCTCTTCTCCCCCCTGCCAAATGCTAGAGTTAACAGAGTTCACACACCAGTACTGAAAACCAATACATTGAATCAAATCTGCCATCCATTTAGACTTACCCAAGCTCTTCTACCTTACTCATTATCCTATATTTAAAATTTGCATTCCTTCTTATGTATCTTTCTTCTAATGCCAAACAGTATTAGCTGTGCAATAAACATTTTGAGTAAGGTGAAGCGCTATGCACAGATTCACAAACGAGGTACAAACTGATATACAGAATCATCTCTCTCTTTAATTTTTAATCATTCCAACCTGGTATGCATCCCAACATCCTGCTGGTAATTTTGACGGAAAAAAAATCACAGTAAGCAGAACTTCCACTGAGCTTTTTGACACAGCTCTCAAGTTCATTTGGAACCTCTAGCATGCAAAATAGTTATTTTTCCCTCTTCATGCTTTACTTGGTATTTAACTCCAAATTTGATCACTGTGATGCCCATTCGTGTAAATCATGTACTTGTTTGCAGTTCCTCACAGCCCTTCTTGTTTATTAGGAAAAGAGCTGTGGTGTCACCTGCCAATGCTGCAACTTCAACCATTCTAACCCCACTTCCTTTCCAGACCACTAACCAACCAGGAAAATGCAAAACAACTGCCATGAACCAGGAGAAACCCTCTTTGCCTTCCAACCATGATGAAAGAATTCTGCTCTTACCCTCTCCGCTTGACCCATGACACTTTTTTAGCTCTCCCCCAAATTAGAAGGTTTGGGTTTTTTGGTTTGGGTATTTTTTTCCCCCCAATAGCATCTCACATCTTGAAAAAGAGCTTTTGGAAGTCTACATGAAGCCATTCTTTACTGATGCCTTCAGTGACATCTGGGAGTTTAATCAGAAAACTCCCTTTGCAGAAACTGGGAGAGTGTCTCATGATCTTCCAAATGTTTTGCTGTTTAAGTCCTCAGTTGATCCAATGTTCTCATTCTGCTCCTATTCTTTTGTTCATGACTGCAGCCTTTTTAAAAAGTGAAGTCATCATTCTCAGGGTGAGACTGCATATTCTGCTAGCAGCTGTTCAAGATGATGGACAATGATGGTTATTCTCAGATTAACATGTTCTGCACAAACACTCCAGATAATATTAAACTTAGATCATTATTCTGCCATTAAAACTTCATTATATTTATGGGCTATAAAGTATGGGACAAATCAGAAGCATGTTCAGTTGCAGTTGCATGTGAGCATCCAAGTCTCCAAACCTACAAGAGTTCAGGCTTTTTAACCTCCTCCACTCTTTCACTTCCTAAAAGGACATTTGCTAAGGATGCTAAAACACAAACAGCATGGAACTGAAGACTATTTGCATATATAGGGCCTCCGCTTTTATAGGTCACACACAGAGCACAAACCAGCAAGGATTTGGGCTTCTCTAAATGAGTGGGAGTCACTTGAGAAAGAGCCTCTTGGACTGACACAAAACAATGAAGACATTTAGCCAGAGACAAATAACTCATCATTCTTCCTGTCTTCACTTCATTAAGTTAATGCTGCTCATTCAAGCCTTTTCATTTTAGGCTGGCTATGACTTTTATTCAGATAGACCCGTCTCTAAAACAATTCCTCAAGGGTAACCCAAATCAGGGGTCAGCTGCACTGGAGTATGGGAGGCAGTTCTTCCCTTCTGCAAGCGTTCCTCAGCATGCCAAAGGCATGACGGCCCACTGATCCAGATTCTATAAAAAGCTACTTCCAAGATAGGAAAATCGTTTAGCTTTCAAGAAGATCCCCTGGCACGTCTTCTCCTTTATGTGTTTGCTCTGCTTTGAATGCTCACGCGTTAAAATGAACCAAAGTCCTGGCTCTGGAAGGAGGTCAACTTATTTAAAACATTAACTTCTAAAAGAAAAATACGCCCAAAAGAAAATACCTTTCCCTTTAGCACGCAGGCGTACACCTCCGCGTTTGATGCAGTTTATGCTAATCAAAGACACATATAAAGCAGGCATTGGTTACAGAGAAGGCTGATCCCATGCCGAGAAGGACGCATTCTTACCAGCCAGTCATGTTGAAGTCACGGTAGAGCATCCTCTTTCCAACTTCCTTGCGCTGCACCCTCCGTGGAAACTCTAAATGTGTGAACTCATTTCCCAGCAAGTGGGGCTGCATGTAAGCCTGTGGGCAGAAACCAAGCCACAGATACCACACGAACATCGTAAAACAAGACATCATCTATTTTTAATGAGGTAGCATTACCATCCCTTCCCGCTCCCTTTCCACACACATTCTTCCCCCCCCCTTTTAAACAAGGAAAATGAGAAAATTATGAGCTCCATTTCAGCAAACGATGTGCGGATACACCAGTTCTGACACTGCCTGGTGTCCGGCAGCAGCCTTACAGGGAGCAGTCCTCTTGCCCTCAAAATCCTTCACTTCTCTCTGCTCCTCAACATTTGTTATCTCTAGAGTACACCTCACCCACTGACCCTGAAGGAGTCTGCAGGGCTTTGTCAAAGAGAACACATCTCCTTTTGTAAGTCAGCGACCTGAGAGAAGGGAATGACCAAAGGACGAAGCCATGGAGCCAGCAGAGACTTGCAGGGGTGCGTGTGGAGTAAAGCTCAAGCTTTTTGACTCCCAGTTCAGCTATGCCAGCAATGCACAAAGCCTAGTATTACTACCGCACTTTAATTTTCACTGCCTTGAGAAAAACGTCCCCTTTAACCTGCTCAGTGTGCTGCGCCCCATTGCACGAGACGCTGCAAATAAATACGAGTCGGAGAGCACTTTATTTTCTTGTTTTCTAAAAACTACTTCCTTTGCACAGAACAGACTTTAAGAAACGCAGCAGCAGTTTTGTGTCATAACTGCAACTAATGTTTTTGACGGTGTTAACGTTTGACTGCTGCTGCCCTTTCTGGTGTGCTGCTCTGCAGATGCTGGGATGCCTCCCGTGCCCGAGGCTCATGTGCTCCAGAGCTGACTGTACTCAAGAGCATCACGAGGCTCTTTGTCCACCACACAGATATTTGGTTTGGATTTATATACAGATCACCTGACATGATAGGCTAATCCTTAAACATAGCATATTTCTTCTTTCCAAATAAACCTCACTCATTTTTCTTTAATATTTGCATAAACAAGCCTTTCCCTCTCCCTCCCCAAAGCTGCATCGTGAGCGAGCTCTTCTGAAGACACGATCAAATTGGCTAGGGCACTGAAAAAAGTTGTGTTTCTTAACCTTTCTGCAGATAACTCTTTTTCCTTATCCAGCCAGTTAAGGCAATAAAGTCTGTCTTATCTCCAGCAGCAGCTGCCGTCAGGGCAGACCAAATGAGCTGGCTTTAGTTTGTGGGTTTGTCATAAATCTAGCGCTCATCAAAGGTGAGCGGCAGGAAGCAGTGGAAGCCCTTATTGATCTACCTGGCAGCTATCATGCAGATAGTTCACAATAAAATATTTCCTGCATTTAAGGGCCGAGCCTGCTCCCACTCAATTTAATAGGAGTTGGATCAGGCTCAGCACATCACAGCGCTAACCTTCCATCAGCTTGTCCCCGTTCCCGTCGCCAGACATCCTTCCAGAAAACACCTCGAGCTCGGCTGAAATGGGGCTGAGGGAGGTTGCTGCGTGTAGTCGACAAGATTGGATTCTGCTTTCAAGAGGCGGCTTTCAAGCACGCAAGTGTGATCTTGACATTGTGATCCCTTCCTGGAACAGGAGCTCCATCAAATTCTCTCTCCGTGTACAGTTAAGGGAATTACATTTTTTTCCTGCAGTCTACGGTCAGCCAAGGTCCCCTCCCCCACCCAAATATTGTTTTCAAGGACCCTCTAATTGGATCACTGTTCCTCATTACAGAAATTGTTGAGAAGCACTAGTGACTTTTGAGACGTCTAGTAGTATGAGTCCAGATGAGGCTTTCCATACTTCCACAACTCTGGATTCTTTATTTAAAAGTACATGTAAGCTTTTTATTTTTATTTATTTTCATTCCAGTTGCAAAAAAGATGGAACACCCCTAATGATTTATTTGATGTATTGCTACACGCTGACAGCAGAGAGCTGGACTTTTTTTTTTATTTTTTTTTTAATTCTTTCTAGTCTATGGTATTGTAAACAATGAAGTCAGCCTGCTTTGAAAGTGCAATTCAGTTCACTTTCAAAAATGCACAGCCTATCTTGATTAAATCATTACAAACCACTTCTAGCTAAAGACTACTGTCGCCTGCCTACAAAACAAGAAGCCCTATTTAAAGCAAAAAACCTCATACCTGACATCAAAATGAAGTTATTTAACCTTTAGATTATGAGATTACTTATTAGGCTGGATCACAGGTCCAGAAGAAAAAAGTTACAGGCTTTTAGCATTTTTCCCCTCGAAAACAAGAATTTCCTTTATTGAAAAGGTAAAGTGATTGGGAGAGACTGCATTTCATAAAGATTTACTCAGATGGAAAGTCTGAGGTCACAAGTGAAATAAGATTAATAAAGCTGGCAGAGTTACCAGTGGACTGCTAATGTTCAAATAAGATTTCTCTTCCGCAGCCAAACCTCAATGCTTGATTTACAATCCAGGGATCTTAACTTGATTCTAATATTTTTGGCGTCAGTGGAACAGAGGGAAAAGAGCAATTTGGAAGCTTCTGGTGCCTGTGAGCTGAATTCTTATGTGAAGAAATAGGGATTTTTGTTGGGCTTTTTTTTTTTAAAAAAAATTTCTGTATTTTTTACCCTTTTCTTCTAAATAGTTATTTTTGATGCTTCACTGGTAATTCTACAGAGAAAAGAATGTTCTACTGTAAAACTCAGCTGCAACTTCCAGTTGGGTTTGTTGAGAACTGTTCTCCATTTAATACAAAGCAGGGCTCTTCTCTCCCTATCCACCCCAAACAAACCGAGCTGGGCAGCAGAACCAGAAAAAACATTAAAAAAGCAATGCTTTAAAAATCTACAGATCTTTCAAGTATATATACAAGCAGACACCATGAAATCCCCTCAAGTGATCAGACAAGAAACAAAAACAGTAAGTGAACTGATTACCAAAATTTCATCTGTGATGAAGCACCACCATATTTTCCATGTTTTCATTTGTTTAGTCTCGATTTGCAAGAACCTCAGATCAGAAACACCATTCGGAGAACTTAATAAAAAGAGTGACTAACAAACTCTATATCCTTACGAGGCATGCTCAGACAACGTTGTTATTCAGTGTTGCTGAACTGGAATATTTTCCATCCTTTTTCTTTCAGAAGATACTACAGTTTTTTGGCATAAATCTGGCATAGTCTGCATCATGTGTTTTTGGTACTCTGCCATTTTATGGTGCATTTTGTGGCTGGATGTATTACATTCCACATTAGTTATTTAAAATGGAGTCTGCTCAAGGAAATATTAGTCACATTTCTTTCAAAAGGCAATTTACTTCCTGCTGTATTTCCTGGTGATCAGCAAAGCAAACATGAAATTAAGATAAACCTAGACTTACACACTAGCGTGCCAGTTAATTAGGTGGCAGGGAACACTGCATGTATCTTATTGTACCTCGATAAACCCTGCTGATACCTTTTCCAGCTCCTCCAGTATGCGCTGCTCTGGGACATCACCAGCACTAGCGGTTTCACTGTATTCTGTGTTATTTTCAGAATTGCTGTTTACCCCTACATCAACTATATCTTACAACTTTATCCTCTTATCATAATGTGCCATTTTCTCCAATAGGATATGCTACTACATGGGACAGTACGCACGGGACAAAGCATCCAAAAGTTTTGCAAATTACTCTGCCATTATCATACAGACACATTTAAGCCAAACAAGAGATTAAAACTAAAGAAGGTGGTGGTAGAAGGAAAGAGGGAAGCAGGAGCCAAATCCATCCCTGGATTGGCCTCTACTCTTATGAAAGGCCAGGACCCTTTCCATATATCCACACATCTCTTTTACCACAGCATCGTGCAATGTGTCAGATGGCCAAAGCAATCTTATGCTGGGTGATGCCGGGAGCCACACACTGTAAGAGAATTAAGATGCATCTGACTTGTAATTGAAGCACTGAGCTGACATTTAGGAGTTGTAGGTTCATTTCCTCTTCAGGCTTGGGTTCCCCAAGTATCCTTCAGCAGATAAGTTAGTAGCATTTAATCCTCACCTGGACAATGAAATAAGAATAGGTCCTCTTTGAACCCATGCTTGTCTGGGCTCATGTTTGAATGGTGCCAAACACAAAGAGCATCCACAGCTCACTGCCACTGATGGCCACCCAGTCTCTACTAGTAGTAAAGTTTGCCCTAGTAGCAGCAGTGCACCATCTTTGATCTGAGCTGTGAACTTTTGGGGCACTGCCTGGCCACATGTAGGGACACTGTATGCAGTAACACCGTGCTGACCTCACATGACATCTTCAAAATGCAACTTTGATAACTAAGAGAAATACAGCCATCTGCAATACACTCACTCATCATTCGGTTAAAACACATTTTCCAAGAGAATAAGTAACAAAATCTACACCATTTACTGTTGCAATTTAGACTATCATGACTGAAATTAATAGTCTCTTCAGAAGATGAAAGGAAAATTGTCTCTGGCAGTTGGTGCCTGCACAACTGCTAATGTACCAGAGCAGTTCCCAGTCAATACTGGATTTTGTTTTCCCTCAAGATACAGCGATACGGGAAGCCAGGGCCTTCCTGGAGTAGGAGCTACGTGAGCTCTCCTGCCACAGTGCTAAACAGAAAAGACAGACACAAAAATTCAAAGAAAAGAAGGCTTATGAACTCCTGCCAGTGGAAGGGAAGCAATACGGTGCACTGAACCTCTACAGAAGCCAAAGGACCAAGGGAATACTGATGCAAGGCTTTCATGCCTTACATCTTAAGAAGTCCTCTCTGACTGAAAGATTGATTGCCTTCTGCAATAGTCTCACAAGACCCCTGACACAGAAGTCTGCCTCTGGCACACAGCCTGCCTGAAATCTGCAGCTGTATGCTGTCTTCCCAATCCAAAAAAAAGGGGGTGCCGGTGGAGACGGAGGGATGACCACGACCAGAGCTGCTCAAAAGTCAGAATGACTGGGTAGTCAACTTGCTCTTCTGAAGTTGCCAGCTGAAGCACGGTTTTGTTTAAAACTAAGCTGGAGGACTTCACACAGAGCTGCTCACCTGACCTGAACAACTCATCATCTTGCAGATTTCTTTGCATGTGGAAATTAGGGTCCAGAAAGCAGGGCGTGAATACAGAAGATGCCAGTTAACCTAAACCAAGGTCCCGTGTGGCCGAAGCAATCAACAGGCGCTAAAGGCAGAGGAAAGCTCCTTCGCCCTGACTGTGCTAACAGTAGCTACTGCGCAGGGAGCCCGCGCTCAGCAGTCTGCGGGCTGTAAATCCACACCTTCCCTTCGCCTCTGCAGTACCTTCCCCACGCAGACAAGCCCTGCGGTGAACAGTATCTCTGCATTTACCGAGTAAAATATTAATACCAAAATGATTAAGTGATTTTCTTCCTATTGTGCAGGAAGAGCAGTGCAGTACGTTTGAAACAAAGAAGCTCGGCTTTAACTGCAAATAAGAAAATAAACCCAAAGTAAATAACTTTCAGATAAGAACAGCAGAAGAGAGATGTTGATGGTGCAACAGACTGATAGCAGAACCTGGGGAGAGCCAAGGTGAGTAAGGAGAATTATTTGGGATCTAATCAGCAAGACAAATGCAGTCTTTGGAGAGTAATGTTTATGCCAGGCTTTTAAGAAATTTGGGGCCTTTTTTTTTTTTAACACTCGAGTAAAAATGTTACTTACAGAATGTTATGTTTGAAATTATCTCTAATTTTGTTTCACGCTCTTGCTGTCTTGCATGTATTTTCTTTGAACATGATACCCATAACCCTGGCATATTTGTTACTTATAGAAATAAAATAAACAAAGGTAAAGGAATTTTCCAAAGGAAATAGCAGAAACAGCTTTTTAGATCAGATGCTGTTTTCAAATATAAGCCAGAAAGGACATCAAAAGAGAAAAAAATCCCTCGTAGGCAATGCTTTATCTCGTATTTCCTACAGAAGTAGCATACTCCCTAGATATTAAAGATATCCTTTATTTTAAAGGCAAACAAATTATTTTAAATGTAACTGAACTGTAAATATTTATTAGGCCTCTTTTCCATTTGGTTCTCTGAATATGAATACTCTCAAAGTAGTATTTCCTCTGAAATTTTCAGTTTCAAGACAGTGAACCTGACTAAAAATCAAATGTGACAACTGCCAAAACAGTTATGACTTTTCTTTAAACCCTTCCACCCCTGCCTTCAACCACCAGTGTTTTGCGTAGTTTGAAACCACAGTGCTTGGGCCAAGCTGAAGATAAGACACCTTAAGAACAGGGAATGCCACTAGCCTTGGCCTGTCCACCTTGCGTCAGGCAAAGCTGACAGTGAGCCTGCTTTGGCTTAAGCTTAAATTTCTAAGAAGAAAAAGCCAGAGACCAGAAGAAGCACAAAAGGAATCTCTCGGCCACGTTAGGAATGACGTTTTGACCAACAGCCAACCAACTTCAAACCAACCGATCTGACCATCGACGAAAAACTTAAGAAATAACAGGATTGTTTGCACAAAAAAAATAACACCATGCATTTTGACTTACGTTTCTTTGGCAGCTTATCAGCCAATGCAAATTGTGTAAAGCACCCCACATCTCCTCAGCTAGTCACCCTGTCCCAGCTTTATGGGCACTTCTACACCAAATAAAACTAGTCTTTCTTCATCTATCCTATCCTGCAGGTAGTAACGCTCACTGAGATCACCTCTAAGTTGGATATCTTTTTTCCTTGATTGAGACACTATTGGCATACTATTGCAGCAAATGAATAAAACCCTGCAATATTGTTCACATGCACAGAAAGAGCAGTCTGTGGTATTTTATACTGTCACACCTTAAATACTGGGATGGATTGAAATAGCTCTGTGGCTTGTTAGCTGTATGTCTAAGATCTCATAATCCAACACCAATGAGCTGCTGAAGGTCTGCAGCTGAACAAGGTGCACAAGCACAGCTGTGCTAATTGATGGCCTTCACAGAAGGGATAAGACTCCTTTCATTGGGATTTGCACCACCAGGCTTTTCTCCGCATTTGCTGATGGCTAAAAGACATACGCAGTCAGTCAGTCGTGTTCAGCAGACATGTGGTCCTTCACTGAGCCATAGTGACTCAGTGGCATGTGTCTGAACCTTAGATATTACCAGGGAATGCTTGTCATCAGCAGCACCTAATTTGGTCCTCAGGTCTCTTACCAGATACTGAAGTCGCTGGCGTTCAGTCTCTGGAGTGAATTCTGAAGACATTGGAATGACTTCGCCGTTTCGGATTATTATAGCCCTGTAATAGTAATAAAATATCATCAGTATGGAAAAAAAAAAGTAAAAAATACCCAGAAAACCACAGGGTACAGTCACACTCTTATTCTCTTCAGTCACAGTAAAATAAAGCCATTTCTTTTCTACTGAAGTTGTCAGCAGAACAGGATAATAATTCCTGCCCTGCATCCTTTAGGCTGGATAACAAAGTATATTTGTATATGCCAAATTCATTTCAGAGATCACAAAAACATCCAAGGAACAAAGGCAAGAGTTATTTCAGTTGATGTCTACCGGGTATCCTTATTAAGCGAAATGCAGACACCCAGAGGAGATGCTGCAGAATCACTGATTGTCGAACAACTCTTTGCAGGTTTTAATCCCAGTTGTGGCTGACACTGTCTAAACTACTGCCTTCAAATGACTCGTGCAAGCACTTTCCAATTATTGATTGGTCATATGTCATGTCAGAACATTTCTACTCCAACAGCAAATGGAAACGGCAAAGCAAATCCTGTTTAACACAAATTTAACTAGTTACCTGCCGAAAGACGACAGGTAACGGAATGACTATAGATCAGCCAGAAGATTTCACACACACTGCTGCAAACGGCAGGGAGGAAATTCTCTCAAACACCTGCCTGTTCCCTCTTAACAATCTGCTATGCTGCATGCAAAATATGGTTTGATGCTTCCCTGGTGTAATGCCACTGGCTGAAACACAGTCACAAGAGGGAAGAATTCACCCCTTATTCCTACCGCATTCTGTGGTCATGTACTCACTCACAGAATTGCGTTCTTTTATCTTTCCATTATTTATACAGCTTTGTAAGTATAGCAACGCTTTGCACTTTCCAAGAGCTGGATGAACTATGTATCATCCCAAAGAGTTTAATGCCTGTTTTGAAGTTGTTTCTCAACCATCAGTAGATTAATTCAGTGTTTGGATAGTAGCACTGTACCAGCTCTCCTCTTGAATTTGCACAGAATTTTGCGTTGATAAAACAATCAACTGTCACTTGGGTTACATATATGTTCTAAATGGTCTCCTTTCTGTGATCTTTTCATCCTGTTGTGTTATTTACATGCTAGCTTACTTCTCTTGGTAATTTGATCAACTTGCTGGCATTGCTTCTATGCCAGGTATTCTGAGGGCACTGCAATGCAACCAACAAATACAGTAGGCACACAAAGACTGAAAACTTAACCTCTAAATTAAAAACATGGGCACCTTGAGAAAACCAGCCTGGGTACAAACCAGCTTTGTAAAATTAGTGGCACTGGATAACTTTCCAAGCTTTCTGGATATGGTATTGGACTAAAATTGTCTCTGAATGATCATCTGCTACTGCTAGCATGCAAAAGGAAGGAGCATTACCAAAGAGGAAAGGAACTGTTCACATTTCTGAGATTCACATGGCAAAAACAAGGCAGGTACAGGATGGTGCTACAATGGGAGAGGTGGGAAAAGGCTGTAGTGATGAGGGGGGAACCAGCTCTGCTTTGACAGATAACAAATTTACTGCTCCTGCACTTCCAGCACTCCCTTGCAAATAATCCTATGTAAAAGTTAGACGTGGCAAGAGTGCAACCTACATGCTGAAGGCTCCCACTGGCCCTTCACTGCTACAATTAAAAACAATATTGTGTGCTTGAAACGAGACAGACATGGTGGTTGTAACTCATTAATTTCTTAAGAGAAATTTGTGCAGAATTTTTGAAGGAATATTTTCCCCTTTATGGGATCTGAATACATTACAGGCTTACAAAAATGCTGGCCCAATTAAAAATGACAAAGGTTTGCTGAAAATTTTTCTTTTGGATTTCTGAGACAGTCATTTAAAAAAGAATTAAGAACTCTACCACCTCTTTTCTGCAAAAACACCTTTGCTTTTATTTCTGCAATTCCTAAGGTATTCAGCTTTCAACCAGACTCATTTACTCAAAGACAGTGGACAGCTTTTATAACCTTTTCATATGTAATTTGACTCACTTGAGCAGGCCTCCATTTAAGGGGACTGCGGTTTAGTACAGAGTAAGTACTCTGGCAACAGTCTAGACCAGACTGATCAAAGGAGCTGATCAGACACTAACCAAATTTTACACACTAGTTTAAGAGAGTCATAAGGGATCTACTGATCCTGTGCTTGTCTGAAAGAGCTAGTATAAAAAACACACATCGATATAACTGCTAGCAAGTCAGGCTAATTTTTTAATTATCCTTTTCTTCCCCTTTAATCACCATTTCACAGGAAATTCATATTTTAAAGACCACTCAGACCAGTCTGGGGTTCATCTTTTCCTTTGTGCACGCTGACATACTTCCTATATACGTTGATAGCTATCATTCTCACTTCTATGGGTAGAATTGGGCCCTGAGGGACTCACATCATATAAAAAGCAATTCAGAGGCGAGTGGGTCAACCTTTCATGGCTCAACTTATTTTCACTAGAAATTGCAGCCACCTGGGATGAAAAGCACAACCCAGCACAAAAAAAAACCCCCAACCTTTGGAGGGGGGAATTAAAGTAATGCTGTTGATACCTGATAAAACAGAGCCTCAGTTTTATGTTTTTCATTAATGTTTTCAGCAGTTGGACTTTATTCAACTTGAAAGTTACAGCTGCTCATAAGAGTCAAATGATTTGATCCGAGGAATTAGATGGCTCTAGATATGAGTAACGGGAGGAACGCAGACGTACATATACAGGTCACTGGTCTGAATTCAACTCTGGTGGGCTCATTATCCTCTTACCGGTCTCTTTACCTTTCCGCACCAGCTGCTTAGTTGTTTCATGACAGCAAAGGGTATTTCTGACAGCCCAAGTGACAAAAACGGACGCATTTGTTGGCCGTCTCACTGGAGAGGCTGGGTGCGAAAGCCTGGCCCAGGAGCTACCCTGGCTCAGTGGGATTTTTCCCCCGTGATTGAAGAGATGCCGAATCAGGCCCTAATTGGGTTTGGAGACTGAACTGCCCTTTCCGTGACCTCGCAGTGACAGAGCTGCCAAGCACCGATGGAAGGCTTTTCCCACCAAGCAACCTCCAGAGCCCTGAATTCAATAGCCCTAAGTCAATAACTGCGCACGGGGAGGGAGCCTGGCGGACGCGGCAGCCGCAACCAGCCCAGCAACTGCTTTTACAGACCCACTCTATACAGTCCTGCAGGACAATTAATTTTGACTTTACGCTTCCTAATGGACTAAGCAGCAACATGGCGCTACGTGAGCATTACTGCATCTGCCAGGCATGAAAGATGCATGTTCTCAATGAAATAGTGCTCTGAAAGCATTTAGCTCCCCATGCATTGTGGAAATATGAATGTATTATTTTATACCAGAATACAGCTGTCCTATTAAACTGTCAGGAATAGCTACACAGGAAAGCAAGAACTTGAAGAGATGCTGTGCCCAGAGAGCATCTGATTCTGCCATGTTTAATAGTGACATTTTAATTTCAGCCACACTGGTGAAACACATTATAGCAGAGCCACAGGGTGAGCCCGCCAAAGGCAGAGGGATGATTCACGTTTGCAGGGAACAAGTAGGTCAACACTAACCAAATACTCTCTAGTGACAAGGTTGCTTCAGACCCATACCAATCGTTAATTTAAATCACCAATAAAGTAGTAATTAAAAAAACAAAGGGTTTTGGGGCAGGATAGGAAATCAGGAGTCACAGATCAGCAGCCCCCTCAGTGCATTGGCCCCCCACGCTCTATGGCTCTGATGTCCTCTCCATGCAGCATCATCCACAGTGAGCTAACAAACAGGAGAAATTGCTCCTAAGTCTTGAGGCCACGGAGGCCATTAAGTCACTCATTTGGATCCCTTCCAAAACCGAACTATAGATTTCCCTGAGTCCTCTCCCCTCTTTTGAACCCAGGTACCTAACTCCCCACCCACACGGACTGCAGGACTGTACTTGCCCTTGCGCTGCACGACAAAGAAAGTACGTTCACTAATCCAGAGCTGGTAAATATTCACAGAAAACATGAATATATTAGGGAAAAAGTTCCCAAAACACAGCTGAAGTAGCCTAAAATGGAAGAAACAAAAATAAGATTTTGTATATCTCTTCTGGCCACTTAACTGTGTATTGTCTGATCCAGAGAAGCCATGCCCTGAACAACTAAATGTGGAGCAAGAGACGTGCCAGCACCTCGGTGCGTAAGGTGGGACTGGCAGTCACAGCAAATCCTGCAGCGGGCTATGTCCACTCAGTCACACACAAATGAAAAGGATCACCAGAAGCTTAAAAGGCTGCGTGTAAATCCACAGAAAATACTATATTTATCTTTTGGATTGACATAACTGTGCAGTCCACGGTGATCAGCTAAATTCACACAGAACCTTAAGTATATGGTTATTTTCTATATTCAGATTCAGTACTTTAAAACTGTATTTGGTGCTTTAGTATATATCCCCTTTTAAAATATGTGGTGAATGAAGCAACAAAAGGGTAAAAATCTGCCACTGTGTTGTACTGCTGCTCTCACACTTAGGATGTAGCAACAACACCGGCTTAAGGAAAATATCAATATATCAATTGCTTTTGCATTTTTAATGCGGATAAAAAAGCCACCTCTCCTTGAATCAAGCAGGGTTTGTTTTTTTCTTCTTTTGTGGAGAACACAATCAGCTGAGAATTGCACAGCATCCTTTCTGAGTTTCTTATGAGAAACAAACAGGGGGAAACTCATACATTTTAGAGGAAGCTATTGTTGGTTACTCTCATTTAATCATACAGAGAAAGAAACACTTTAGTGAACAAGGTCAAAAGTGTAATTTCACTGCTGTCATGGGTCTATTGGGATTCTGGTGTTCAAAACAAAGAGGCATCTCCTACTGTTAGGAGTATTCAGGGGACACCCTGATTCCATTACACACTTTTTCAGCCCAAAATGATTTGAAACGCAACATTAAACTGCACATTTCTACAACAGAGGATAAAAATCTGGTAAAGGTGACAAAGAGAGACTGTTCGGAAAACCCTTTTTGACAGCGTATATCAATTCCAAGCCACAGGGAGGATGTATCCATTTTGTCAAAAGGTGTTAAGCATTGTGGATTCGGTACAGATGAAGCAGAAGTGTCTGGCCTGTCTGAAGAGGTATTAGAAATGTGTCAATGGAAAAGAAAGAGGGATTAAACTGACAGAAAGAATAAGGCAGGGTTTTATTACATTCAAAGGGGAACCAAGCAGTAGATTTTAATTAGGTGTGTCACAAAATAGCTGAGAAAAAAAAAAAGTAAATCCTAGAACTATGGAATTAGTCTAGATAGGTACTTGTTTACTATGGTAACTAAATGCATGTATTTAAAGAAGTCAGAAAAGAGCAATGCTAATGTCTGGTGAGCTTCAAACCAGTTTTGTTTATTTACCCTTTCTTAATTGCTAAGAAGTGAAAGCAGAAGTGATTATAAAAAGATTCAAAAAAAAAGTTTCTCTCCCCTCTAAATGAAGTACCGGAACTTACAGCCATTACAATTACTGATGACTTTTAATATGTTCAGCCCTGGCACCCTGGTCTCACTTATTACGAACTGAATTACTCTTCCTTAGTCCCACGCAGGCTCATTCCTCAATGTTTCTTTAGAAACCAGGTGAACAAACACCTTACTGCACTGGCAATGATCATGGAACTATAGTGCAAAGCCTTTAAATGATTTCCTTAGTTTTATGAATTAAGGCAGGCTGGGGATACTGAAACAAACCATTATATAACATTTAGCTGGCATTAAAACAGGTCCCAGCGATGACATATCCATCACCATAAAACTCAGAGGTGAAAGCAGCAACCCTCAGCAACACCAATGGAAAAAAAAACCCCTGTCTGCCTCCCACCCGTAATACCCAAGAGATGTTTCAAGAATGCCCCAACTCCTCCTCGGCATCGCCACCAAGAAGAAAACAAGCAACAAACTGAGGAGGGGGGGTAGAGCCAATGAAAATTGCCTCTGTCGTCATTTTCCATCTACTGCCACTCAACAGTCCTGCCACCCTGGTTGCTTCACAGTTTTCAGCGCAAACATCAGGCTGTCCACAGAAATATTGTGACAGAATAGAAACACTGGATCATTTTTCTTTCAGCTGAACAAAAGCCAACGTTGATAGGGAATGGGCTCTCCCTGCTTGTGGCTCTTCCTGTGACAAGGCAGCCTCATCGCGTGTGCTGTGGTTCAAGCAGGCTGCTCGGACACGTTCATTCATTCATCAGCTGCGCAAACTTCAGCTCCCTCAAGCCAGTAAAAGGTGCGAGAACTCGCCTCGGTGAAGTATTGCACAAAGGCTGGGTTAAAGTAATTTCCTACAGCAGCGTGCTTTGGCACGTCCTGCAGGAACAATGAAGAACCCTCCCAAACTTCTGCTGAAGGCCTTTTGCAGGCTGCCAGCCACCCTGGCTGCTCTGAGGGTTAACATCTCAGCAGCACCACCACCAAGTACAGCCCTGCTCCAGAGTGTTCCCAGGTATTTCATTCAAGGGCCTTTTTTCGTGTCCTCACACCAGCACCCAGCCAAGCTTGCTACACTTCTGTGGCAACAGGAGAACCTCGTCCTGCCTTTAAAAAGAACCAGGGAAAGAAATTATGAAGTCCAGTCCCTGCAAGAAGCCCTGAAAGTCGTCTTTCAGAGGCACCAACAAGCACACAAGCTGTTCCTGTGCACACACACGTGGAGCTTTACCTTGTTACCAGTTACCCGACTGATCCATATGTACGTTTCTGATGCTTATTTAGTGATTTCTGTGGAGAAGGGTCTGGGCAAAAGGAGGCTGCTGATATAATTTAAAGCCACTATTCTGGTGGTCTGTTTTTACTAAATGAATTGTATTATTTTACAATAAAAGATCATGAATGGGCAAGTAGAAGCTGCTTCTCAAAGCAAAATAATATTCATAGATTTCCACGGAAGGGCATACTTCACATCTACATTAGCACCTGAGCCAGTCAGCATCTTCCTTACTGCCACCGAAAATAACAAAAATCTGACTTTTTACAACGGATCTCACATTCCATCCCACATATTCAACTAACAACTTAGTAAGCAGCAGTTAAAGGGATTTTTTACTCCTGGAGGCTTCCTCCTGCCCTATATATTGCATCCAACGGTGAGAAGCACATGGCCATCACCAACACTGTAACTAAATTACTTCCATTGTTTCTGCATCACTACTCACTCTGCAGTTGTAAATTAAATATAATACTGAGCACGCAGGTTGTACACAGAGAGGACAGCTTGAAGATGACACATTGACTGGTCATTTTTGACCCCAGCAGCTGCATGCTTCTAGTTCTCAGTGCCTCCGGGCTGCAGCTCCATTCCCATGGGACACTCCCATGAATCCCCTGCTCTAGTTTAGGTCCTCAAGTGTATTGGTTGTTTGAGGCAATCTAAGTACAGAGTTATTATTAGCAGTTGGCTTTATTAACAGTGTTTCATTTTAGGGCTAATTATACATTTTTCTTGTACTCCCACCCCATCACTAATGGGACAGCACTGTATGCTATTTTTTTGTTTGTTTAATCAGGAAAGTATCTTTTGCTATTGAACCAGTGGTGACTTTATTTGTTCACCCATATAATTCTAGTATTGTCTACTCTGGTCCCCATAGCATTAAACCAAAAGCCAACGAACTAAACTAAAATGCTCTGTAATTAATAGTGTGTACTTTCCTTTTGGTTTACATCTGAACCCACCGATCTTTCAGAGGACTTCAGCTGGCAGCTAGGAAGCTATTACAAGCCAGTTTATAGAGAGTTTATAGTGACACTGCTGGCACACGAAATCTGCCTGCCATTGGTTCCAGCATCCTTAGGTTGGAGATTTGTGGCCCTCGCAGGATTAATTTTGCCCATGATGATTTCAGTGTATTCTTCATTTGGACGCAGCCAAGTCCAGGGTTGCACTGATGATACACCACCGCGTTTCTGTATCGCGGCTGAACAACATGCCACCAATTACTCAGGCCGTGCCAGGGAAATGAACAAAGAAGTGCAGTCACATCTCTGTGGCCAGCTCTGAGCCTCAGGACTGGTATCTACGGAATCAAAGTCTTTTTCCCTGCTGTCCAGGATATCACATTCATCTCCAGGACGAGTTACTATGGCAACTAAACCTGGGCTTAGTGGATGAAGGCATCGCTGTGCAAGTCAGTGTTTATTTTGCCAGTAATATGGCTGGGATATGGCTGACCACGTAAGATGGAAGAAGCACAGTTTTTTCCCCCCCTGCTCTTCACAGCCTTACCACTGAGGAAGTCAGAATGACTTTTAGCACCTAAACCATCACATCTACTTTGATCTCAGCTTTTCTGCTTAATTCAGCGGCAGCTGCAGGATATTGCAACAAGCTGGACCAAGAAGTAAAAGCAGACTGAAAGTCACACTCTCTGCTCACACCGCATCAGTGAATTTTTACCCAAACTCTGCTTCATTCACCCATGCAGAAGTGACAAGAGAAGCCCTCGCTAAAAGCCCCGGGAGCACGGCTCAGCTGCTGCTGAGGACTGAACGGCCTGGGCTGCCTGGCAAGCTCACTGAATTCAGGGGATGAGAAAAGCTTTCCAGCACAGTAAGGACCGCAGCAGACTTGAGACACTCACCAAGCAAGCCTGGGGTGCTCCTCCCTTAGTACAGGTGGGAGCTACAGGTCCAAGGCACCCAGCCTGCCCGGCGTGCCTTGGCCCTGGCCCTGTAACACTGGAATGAAGAACCTGAGGGTCTCTCTGTGGTCAGTTAAAGGCATAGATTAAAAAGATGGTTCTGAGCTTAATGCACTGCACTGGGAGAACTGGATCCTGGTATATTTGTTTATACCATGAGCCGTCTCTATTAGATGTCACAGGCTCTTTACGCATCAGTAAAGGACTGGTAAAGGAGTGATTAAAATTACATCTCGGCACCTTTTGCTGATCTTGCCTCAGACACTACGAGCTCTATAAGCTACATATGCAACATACATGCAAAGACATTATTACAGTGGGAATTTTTCCTTGATCAGTGCTTATATTCAGCAATAAAATATGCAGCAGAGGAATTTTTAGTTGCAGTGGCAGCAACCAACTTTTTTTTCTGGCTCAATCAGTTTGGGTTTTGTTGGTTTTTGTTTCTTCTCCCCCCCCTTCTAAAGGCTGAAAATCTATGAGAATTAAAGTTAATAGTTTCTAGGAGTGATGAATTCTAATACCAATGAACTGTGAATAGCCAAAATTCCTCTCCTTCCTCGTAATCTGAAACATAAGGACTTCATGGGTAGATGATGTCTGTGTGATTAAGACCAAAGACTGAATGTACCACTTATCGAAAATGTTTACAATGGCTTCAACACCTGCTAGATTGCCATAGACATTGCTAAGGCATACGGTCTCCCAGGAAAAACAAGAATTTGGAGAAGAGGCAGGACATTTGTTTTGTCTTCAAAAGCCTATGAACATTTACTGCCAAATAAATCATTTCTGCCAAGTCAGTGCTGGATACGACGTACCAGTACCCTGGAACTTGTCATCCACTGGATCACTAGAAAATGCTCTCCCCCATCACTGCACTTTGAGTGCAATGACTTATTTCTGATCCAACACCTTTTCTCCACACCTCAGTTAAAGTGTTTCCTGAAGTGCCTCCAAAACCTTTACCCCGCACAAAATCCTGCAGTATCTGAGGTTGCTGCTATTCCTACAGATCCCTGTGCTCTTGCTTCTCCCTGGAAGGAGGCCAGGCAGGAGACAGGGAGCAGAAGTGCTTTCTGCAGGCCTGTAAGTCAGGCTTCCAACGAAGAGAAGCAGGGGAAACGGAGAGATGGGACTTGGCTGTATCTCCCCAGTGTGACTAAAATGCCATGCTCTTTTCCAACATTTTTGGCTAGGCACCGTCAGTCTTCTCCACCTACCAAACTGCAGTCAGTGAAGGAGAATGTATGTAGGAGAGACTCACTTTGTCTTGAATTCAGTTTCTCCTCACTACACAGGCTCCTGAGCAGACCAGGCTTTGGTTATCTGTTGCCCTGAAATGATTAAGCATTTATTATCTTCAAGTGATTTCGTCAAAGAATTAATAATAATCTAAAAAGGGGATGTACACATAGCTTGCCCAAAATGCAGTCTGTAAGTGTTGAGCTCGCCTCTTGGGAGGCAACTTTTGAGGATTTGGAGGAATTAGAACTTCAGAGGATGAAGAGGAGCCCTGCATGTGGTTCAGAGATTTGCAGCTCTTTTTGTCCTATCTTTAGGAGGAGACAGGAATAAGAACGCTTTTCCAAATGCTGCAGACTGGGGAAGCTCATTAACTGAGTTAGTCTTTCCTCTAGAGACCACTAAGTACTAAGTACGAAGCACAGTTATTGTTGTTTATGCAGACACAGATGTAAGGAGACAGAGGACTTAGGCAGAGGAAAACAGGGAAACTATACAGCATTTAGATTAGAAGATGGGTAGTTAAGAAAATCAGAAAATTAAAGTCTGTTAAAAATACTGTAAACCAAAGACTAAAGTAAACTAGCTCTCCAATAGTAATATACTAGAACACTTTTTGGTTTCCATCTTTACACAGTGTTAGAGCTTCTGGCAAAAGTCACCCTGCTGGATTGCCTTGAGGAAGAGGTCAGATACCATGGAACCACAAAAATGGGTCAGAATCATCAATTCTGACTTCTCAGAAATTCTATTTAAGCTACAGTGCCAGTCAGCAGATATGTGGCTGTTTCCATGCCTCTCTCATTTACTTCATAAAAAACAGTTTAATCCCCCAAATTTGACTTCCTACCATGAGAACTATGCATGAGGGAAGCAGTTGACAACCATCATGACACAGAAGAGGAGGAAGTATAAATGTAGTGAGGTTCAACACAAGCAGCAAATTCGGAGAGAATTGCATCAGTAAACAAAGTAGAATTCAATTTTGAATTCACTATTTTATTACACTGGGAGAAGTCGGTGTTATAAACACACTCTCCCACATCTGGGCACCTGAAGCACCAATGAAGTTCCTTAATCTGCACTCAGACCAAAGCGCTACAAAAACGTTCACTGAATGAGCTCCTATCATTTAACAATACCAAATGCCTTAGCATGAATTCTACGCTTGCAAAAAGGAGGAGAAAAATCTATTCTGTACATGAGGATATATGTTCAAACAGAGGGTGAATATGCCCTGAAAACATAAGCACAGGGGAGCAAAAGCAAGGAAGCAAAAAGATGATGAAAAAAGCTGATGAAGCAAAGCAAAAAAATCCAGTGACCCCGCAAATCCGTGAAGCCTCTGAAACATCAGGCTCTTTGCTTTGATCCCATCTTCTGCCAATAAATCAAAAAAGCCCAAGAACCCGTTTGCAGATTTAGCGAGTGTTTTAAGGGCCTATGGAAAAGCGAAATCAACTTGTGGTGTTCTGCTTCTGGTATAGTAAAAGCACAGCTACCCTACATGGCTCCAAGCACAGCACAAAATGGCAGTGCCCTCAGTCTCCGAGCAGCTCCTGCGCCAGACAACATGAAATTCAGAACGCTCGTGCCAAAGACAGTTTATATGATCGTATTGCATTACAGTCACTGTAGTGATATTGGGCAAATGTTATGTTGCATGAGGCTATACAATAATTGGGCAGTAATCAGTAAAAACATTAAGTCCCTGTTTTACTACTGCTTCATCACTAGCTATAAAACAACATCCTAATAAAGAGCATAAACCTAGAAGGAACTGAGATTAACAAGGCGTGTTATGGCAGTTGAGAAGTAAAAGTCACTTTAGCAATATAAAATTGAACAATACTGTTTAAAAGAATGAGCAGAGAAGATTTACTATTCCTTATTAAAAAAAAAAAAAAGCAGCTATTCAGAGGGCCTGGCGTGGTTACCATAGTTTTTATGTCAAACTGGTAAGCAAAGCACAGCACATCAAGGCTCACCAGAAAAGCACTATATATTGGACAGCTGACTGTAGCACTATCAGTCCCTAATTAGATAACCTTGCATAGACAATCCTAACCACTGAAAGGAAGAAAGACAGAGAGAGAAACATTAGAAAAAGCTCTGGCCAATATTAAGACATGAATTTTGACTGTACAAGTAGGTATATTTATGGCAGAGTCAAAGAATGATCAGACAAGCCATTACAGAATGAAAGTGGCTCCCTCCAAGTTGTTTTTATCAGGCTCTGAATATATCACCTCATTTTTAGTAGGGTTCGGGTATCATGTGCAGTTAACGTATAATTATTACCGAACTGTGATTGCATCGTTAGCAGAAGTTTAATTATATCATTGACATTAGTGATGCCATAACATCAAGCTCAATAATAGTTCATAACAAAACCTACAATTAGCACAATTTTTCCTCCTTTTTACACCAACCAAAAGTGTTCAGCTTGGAAAAGCCTAATAGTCCATACAGAAGTGAGCTAGGGCTGAACCTAAAAGGATTGCTGGCTGGTAATTTAGTAATATGGTAATTAAAGTCTTTTCATGATGTAATTACACATCAACTACAAAAGGACAGCTGCTATACAACACTGCCAGGGTACGTGGCATGAAATGATTAGATTTGAGAGGCTTTGGTGGTTAAACTGAATACCACAGACATAAGTCTGAGGTATAGCTGGCACCGCACAGCACATTATTATTCAAGTCTCACACTTGGCGTTTCCTTAGTCTCATTGTGATAGTAACAGTTTGTTGCACGTACCTTGGTCTTGTGACTGCAGAAGCTGTTCAAAACCCACCTTTAAAAGCTTCTGCTGTTTTTTAAGTTCCCTGGAATTAAAAGACCTAACCTTATTCTGGGCAGAAGCAGTACAAATGAGGTTTGCGTGAACCCAAAATGTTTTTTTCCCACCCCTGCAGCACGAAACCTCCTCTCACAGACTCTCGTCTGTGGGAAATGTAGCTTGATTTATTTGTAAGCTTTTTCCAGCGAGGGAGCGGAGAGGGGAGAAAGAGAATGATGACAGAGAAGAGGCACAAACGAGTAGGTAAACTCAAAGAAACTAAAGTTTGACCAAAGAACCGAGGGTTTCGGCATCTAGTTCCAACAGCAACAAGCACATGTCCCCTGTTCGGGTGAAAAAAACGAACCCCACCCTCCTTGTCAGGAGCAGACAAACATTTTTGAAGTAGTTTCCTTATTTTATTTCTCACCGCTCTCACTTGTATCTGTACAAACAGTGAAGTTGACCACACAAGGCATGAGACAGCAAAAAGGCACATATTTTTCCAACTAACACGAATAAAACTTCTTGGCTACGTGACTGGGCTCTTAAAAATACAGGAATGCACTGTGCACCCTGGCAGTAGGCGGACAACCTCAGAACTGCTTTTCTAGTCCTAAAATGACCTTTTAGTGATGAGGAGCAACTTAGATGTTTCGCAATAGCAGTTTTTCTCCCTTTCTGAAACATGGGAAGTGGGAATTTGGTGGGACAGAGGCCCAGGTCAACTGATGATCTACACTTTAAAGCTTTTAATTTCTTGAGCCACAAAATTCTAGAAGTGAGACTATTTGAAAGTGAAAGACTTTGGGGAATCTAGAGAATTCTCCTCAGCATGAGGAAGGTTTCCATCAGGTCCATTTGGAAAGTGCCAAACCAAACTATTTTGGATCTGGACCAACCCTATTACCTACCAGATGCAAGGAATGAGTAGAAAAATGTGAGTCCTGGTTCAAACAAGACCCAGCCTTGCTGATGGCTCCCCTTCTAATTCCTGCTCTTCCTGTTTTTCTGAACAGATGTTTTTGACAGGCCTAATGAACATTCAAAGCCTCTTGAAGACTTTATGGCTTTAACTACAGCGGTTGCTTGGGCTAATTCAAGCTCATGGACAACTTTCTTCCCATTGGGTGTGAGAGGCTGCAATGGAGCTAAGGCTGCTCCCAGGAACCAGAGGAGTAACCCTGGGGGAACTGGAAGCAGCCAGTCATTTAAGAACAAAGATCTCATCTACTCAGAAGTAGGTCCTGCATGACCAATTTTACACAGCACGCTTTAAAGAGACAATAAAGCAATTTAGCCAGCCCAATGGAAGAGACTCAACTGTACTTCAAGTACAACAACACAGGAAAACACGATTGCTTCTAATTTAATGGCAAAAGAGCTAAAATTTAGTGCAGTTAGTGGTTCTGATGACTAGATAGGTGGTCTATTCAAACATGTTTGCAGCTACCCTCTGAGGACTCTTTTGATGTGAAAAAGATTAATATATGTCACTTGTCAAGAGGAATTGGGTGAGCAATTTGCAATTTAAACAGCAAATTCAGCATATTAAGAACAATCAACAACATGAAAAGAATAGGAACTTAATGCACAAAGGATTTATCTGACTTCCTAAAAAGTTTAAAGCAGCAAGAGGCAATAAAAATGTTAGGTTTAAACTACAAAACATTTTGCCGCTGACTCCTGCCTCTGTAGATACATTGTGCACCCACAACAAACATGAATTGTGTGCGCACAAACCTCAAACCCAAATGCATAACTGTAGGAGTCTTCACCTAAAGACAATGTGGTTCAGTACCTTTGCAGACTTTAATTTCTCAGCTGTTAACTAAAAGAACACAACAGCAGTCTGTATCATGCGGGGAACTATTCTCCCTGGCCTGTTTATGCAGAGCACTGCCAAAAGAAACATGTGAAGGCTTAAAGTCTTGCAAGACCAGCCTCATTATCTCTCTCTGATGGTGTTATGGGCAGAGAGCGAGACAGAGGAAAAGAATGCAAGTGAGAGATTTCCAGTTTGCTCCTAGCTTTAGCTAAATCGGAAGACAAAGAAAAAGCTTCTCATCACAAGTCTTCAAGCATCCAACTTCTAAATATAACAAAGCAACATCTCCTGAACAACAGCATTCAGTTCTGAGAAATGCACAAGTACACAAGCTAGAACAGGACACGGGAAAAATCCTAATCTGTGATAGCCCCTCTCCCTCCCCTCCTCCCTGTTGCAGGAGTAGCTGTTACTTGCTTACAGATGATTACCTTCTATTATATCAAATTCTGAGAGCCAGGTGACCTTCCAAGACTAAGGCTGAGGACAGAAGCCACAGGACTTCCTACTGAACCAGTCCAGCCCTACCAGCTGTTCCAGATGCAGTCATCTTGTCAGTGTTCAACACACAATTCTACTACACACCCAACATCTCTTCTGTTTCAATAGCTCTTTAGCATCTTTCCAGTTCTCTGTAACCACCAAGTCATTCAGAAACTGCTACAGGGACAGAAGTGTCATCAACCTCCCTGATTGCATCCACCACTCAACTAGATACTGGAAGCCTGTCATTGACATTTGCATCAATTTCCATGAGAGCTGTTAAAGAAACAGAATCCTTTTGTGATACTGTTTGTAATTAGGGAACTTGGTAACACCAGATCTGGGGAGTTTGGGATGAGGAATAGTTGGGGAGACACCTCACTTACTCACCTGCTGTCACCAGCGTTTGCCACGTAAAGCTTCCCCAATAAATACACCACCACAAGGGCTGTGCAGCCACCAGAAATATTATACACGGTCCTCTCTCGTTCTATTTGCAAATCCTATGGGAAAAGAGAACAAGATTTATAAAGACAGCATTGTAATCAATGTTTTAGAAAATGAAGATTCCCCTAAAAAACAGAATAGAGTCTTTTTTAGACTGCATGTCCCACTGGCTTTCTTTACTGTTGCAGCTATGGCCACATGGTCAGAAAGAAGAATGGGAAGTGAAGGAGTATGTATTACTTAGGATACAAAGATGTTCGGGGAAAAAAAAATTGGGACAGAAGATTGTGAAGCATCAAGTACCAGGGAACAAATGGCAACTCTGAGGGATGCAAGGGAATTTGCTATGCAAAAAGCACAATGAAGGCAAAGATAAATGTAGCTTAACAACAGGTACCTTGTGCTATAATTGGACAGTGCTTTACATAGACAGCAAATAATTAATAAGACCTAGCAATCACATGACTAACTACCTGGTCTCCAAAAGGGACACTAGGATTGCGGAGCCTGTACCTTTACAAACACCAGCACGACCCATTCATGCCACGAGGCCACCCTTCAGAAACACAGGGAGCGGGTGGATGCCAAACTTATTAAGGGGTCGGGGGTGGGGGAAGGTGGTCAGTAGAACAGTATTTACTGAAAAATACTAGGTATTCACAGACTTTCTATGATGAACCACAGTATTCAACTCTGTGTCTCGTCTCACTGCTTTTAGGAGGTCCTGAAAAGACTTAACTTTTATGCATGTGCACAGGCCCAAATTTAAGGAGGTACATACCTACTCAAATAGTTCTTCCTGTGTTTGGCTTCCAACTGATCCTGACTGTAAGAAATATTACATCTAAAAAAGCCCTTCTGCTTAACAGAAATGGAGAACACAAGTCACATCTGTCACCAACAATCAACCAAGCCCAAGAATGAAAAAAACAGAAATATATATACACACACACATACACAAATGTATATAGTCCCAGGAAAGCCTAGAGAACATAAAAGACACAAGTAAATGACCTGTTTTCCAGTAGTTCATATGTTTTAAACAAAAATTGAACTGTATGACAATGAATTCATTCTGCTGCCTCTTAGTTTAGTTTGGGGTAATAACACAGCATGTTACAAATTACCCTCCTCTCCTGTGTCCAGAATGAAATCCAATTTCAAACTGGTCTTTTCCTTGTAATACTGGATTCAAACAGGGAGCATCATTTAACATTGCTATTGCAAGTACCAGCAGATCTTTTCAGCTAAACCCTGCCTACTTGTATGTGGGTTTTATTATGAATATATTTGTTTGCCTCTGTGTGTGTGCATACACACACAGAGCTATACTTCAGCCATTTTCATATTTGCACTGAGCAAGAAACAGCTCAAATTGTCCGCGCCTTGGGGTATGGGATTTAGAGCTTTATTTTAGAGCTAAATTTATCTGAGGAAAAGCACCACAACAAATGCAAACCATGACAGCTGCAATTTGATTGAAAATCTGCAGAGTTGGAGGTGCCAGGGACCACGCTTCGTTGCCTACAAATTTCAGGAGGGAGGTGACCCGGGGCAGCGATGGGGATGCTCAGCAGCGCCCGGCCACTGTCCCGAGCAGGCTGGGCAGAGGTACCTGTCACAAATAACGTGACTCCTCGCTGGCCGGTGTACATAGGGCCCGATCCCATTTGTGGCATGAGTACAGTACTGAGGCGGGCGGTGTGGCGGGGGCAGCAAGAAACATCAGCGCTGCCCGACCAGGCCATCCCCTGCTGCACATGGGAACTGCACTCTGCTGCCGGAGACACTCGGCCTTTCACTGATGGCTCTTTGCCTCTTCTCTCATTGACTTGTGGTTTGCCTTTTTCTTTTCTCTCTCTCTCCTTTTTTTTTTTTTTTTTTTTTGAGGGGGTGAGGACCAGGAGGAAAACACCTCCAAGCTAAAAATCAAATCTCGCAGAACGTTTGGTCACAGACGTGGGCCTGTTATAAATGCTACTTTATCTAATCTTGCCATAGAGAAGCTGATTTTCCTCCCCATGGTTTCTATATATTTTTAAATTAAGCTGAAAAGAACAGTTCAAAGGAAGCAGACGTTTCTAACCATCAAAATAATTTAAACTTACAGATACTACAGTGGATTTTCCAGACACTGCCAGGAATTTTAAAAGACCTTCATCTCTACAGTTCAGAGTATCCTCTGAGACCTTCAAACAATGTACAATTCCTCACCTGGTTTCAGCTCCACCATACGTACACTTTGCAAGTGCTGGAATGCCTAAATTAAAATTTATTTCTTTCAATAAGCAGAATTCAGAAGCATCTATTATAGGAGAGAAGACAGATAATCCTTAGGGCCTCATTTTCAGAGTTTCCTTGACTTAAACTAGATCTGTGTACTGGATTCTTTCGAATCCTTCCTGTTCATGAGCTCTTCCGTCTAGTTGTTCAGAACTAGAATTTACTATCATGACTTGCCAGAGTATATTCACTGCCATGTTTAATTTGATATTACATACTTTGTTTGACATTTCCTTATCTGGGGGGAGGAGAGGAGGGGAAGGCTTTCCTACAGCTCAACAAGATTTGAGGGGAAAAAATAAACCAAAATAAAATAAAGCCCACCATTGCCACTAAGTTATTCTGATGTAGTGACATTGGCTTTTAATGAAATACTTTATGACAGTGCTGCTGGGAAAGTACTGCAGCACAAACAAGGGCAGAAACCCCAAAACACCTCTGAAGTCTTTATGGGTACAAAGGGGCTCATTCTAGACAAAGTCTGAGTGTATACAAAGCTTTTCTCATTTTCCACCTGGATTTCAGAGCAAACTTTTTTTTTTTTCCATTTTTCCTCATTTCCACATAGCAATCTGTGTGCAGGGGAAGAGCTGAGCAATGCTGGGCAGAATCAAATGATGCACCTTTCAGCCCACAAGGCAGCGCATGCCACTCACTCAGGAAAAAAAAAAAAAAAGGATTTCTATATCCTCTCTTCAAAAGGCTATCGTTTCATGCCAAGCAAGCAGCTAATTTATTCTGTGCTCTGCTCTTCTTTTTTTTTTAGGATGCATTACAGCCCCAAGGAGAAGGACTTGGGGGTGGTGTTGATGACAAGCTCAACATGAACCATCAATGTGCCCTCACAGCCCAGAAAGCCAACCATATCCTGGGCTGCATCAAAAGCAGTGTGGCCAGCAGGTCGAGGGAAGTGATTCTGCTGCTCTACTCTGCTCTGGTGAGACCCCACCTGGAGTACTGTGTCCAGTTCTGGCATCCCCAACATAAGAAGCACATGGACCTGTTGGAGTGGGTCCAGAGGAGGGCCACAAATATGATCAGAGGGCTGGAACACCTCTGAGGACAGGCTGAGACAGTTGGGGTTGTTCAGCCTGGAGAAGAGAAGGCTCCAGGGAGACCTTGTTGTGGCCTTCCAGTACTTAAAGGGGGCCTACAGGAAAGATGGGGAGGGACTCTTTATCAGGGAGTGTAGTGATAGGATGAGGGGCAACTGTTTTAAACTGAAAGAGGATAGATTTAGTTTAAATATTAGGAAGGAATTCTTTACTGTCAGGGTGGTGAGACACTGGGACAGGTTGCCCAGGGAAGTTGTGGATGCCCCATCCCTGGAGGTGTTTAAAAGCCAGGCTGGATGGGGCTTTGAGCAACCTGGTCTAGAGGGAGGTGTCCCTGCCCATGGTAGGGGGGTTGGAATTAGATGATCTTTAAGGTCCCTTCCAACCCAAACCATCCTATGATTCCATGTAGCGGCAGGTAGGAGCAGGGTGCCCACAAGGGTTGCCTCACGCCTGCTCACCCTGGTCCCTCATCCCCGGGTAAGGGAGCACGGGGAGGACGGAGCAAAGCCTGCAGAGGACATCATGAAGTGCTGTGGGGTACGCTTCCAGAGCGGGCGACCCAGAGCAGGGGTTGCTTTCTCTACCNCCGCCCCCGCCGTCCTGGCCGCTTAGGTCTCCTCAGCGCCTGCCTCGCTGAGGCTCAGACCTGGCTTTCCCAGAGCCAAAGCCGCAGTTAATCACGCTAATTAACAACCTCTTCCGAAGAAAAAGGAGAAAGATTGCGCCGGGAAGCCGCTACCATGCGCTCCGCCGGCGGCTGCCGGGCCCCCGACGGCGGTTTGCTCCTGCCACCTGGTGGAGAGCCCGCGGAGGGGCGCGGGGGGCTGCGGGAGAGCAAGAGAGAGCGACGGCGGCAAGCGGGGCGGCACAGAGAGTGACCGGCTGCTACACCCCGCCCATGCCAAGTTTTAGACATTTAGGACCTTGAAAACAGAAGTGGGTACATTCATCAAATTGCAGCGTCGTCATTGGAAGAAGTTATTATACTGCAATAACCACTAAAATGGCTATTTTTTTTATCTGTATCCATCCTCTCAGTAGGGGCTTTTCCTCCAGGAAATCTTGCTGTGAGAGAAGGCACCTTTACACCCTACACACAGGACATCAGGTGTCTCCTTAAAAAAATGCAAGAATCATGTTTCAGAAGACATAAAGTCAAAATTAACTCCTTAATCTGCTTCACCTCTGTCAAAATGGAGGTACCTCTGGAAGATATTCAAAACCTGCCTGGATGCGTTCCTGTCCAGCCTGCTCTGGGTGAGCCTGCTTTGGCAAGGGGGATTGGACTACACTGTCTCCAAAGGTCCCTTCCAACCCCTGCCATTCTGTGAAAAAGGCATCAAAATGTCTGTACCACTGTTTCAATCCTCCGTATTTCTACTGGCTATTTAATCAGAGGAAGCTTTTCAAAAGGAATAGCATACAACATATTTTACTGTCAAAAGATAGGTCAAATTAAAATGGCACCAATCTTGCAAAAGCATCTGTCTAGATTTCATCTGGGTCAAAAAAAACCCCACCCTCAATAAAGAAAGAAATCATGATACAATGTATACAAATTTACACCTTCCAATAAATCATACAGGCTAGTTCTGTGCCATTTTTTCCCATCCAAAATTAAACAAAGTTCAGTGTGGAATACGTGCTCTCTCCCCTTAATCTTTCTTTAAAATACATACTACATCACACACGTGTATACAAGGTTAAATACAGGGAAGGGATTATAGTTCGATGCTTCTATCCAGTACAGAAGAGCACTTCGAAACATCCCTCCTAGAACTGAATCTATAAATGCACATCTTAAAATTCAAGAGATTAAAATTAGAGGACTTGACTTATGATACCTTCAGAACTTGAGCTTATTTGTTTCCATTTAGCTGGAATAATTGTGATAACTCACCATTCCTGACACTGAGCATTTTTTATTTTTTAAACAGGACAGTCAACTATCTGAGAACACAACACAGAAACTTGCTAACCCCAGCTCCAACACAATCAGAGAACACCATCTAGAAGTACTTCAAAAAGGGGACAGCTTAATTGTTAAATTTCCAAGTTAGGAAATGACTTGGTCTGTGTCAGCTTTTCAGTGTTTTACTGGATGTAGCTGTCAGACAAGCACTGTCCGAAAGAAATCACACCAATCAAGGAAAAATAATTTTAAAAAGCCCTTTGAAAGGGATGAATTGCATTTTATTTGAGACTTGAGGCAAAACCAGGGAGAGCTTCACTAGAATTCAAAAGGCAGTTGGGGAAAAAAGTAACGGTATGCAAAATGCTCACAGGAAATGGGGACAAAACCATCATTAGATAAAACAATGAGGTTGGACTGTGTTTTTTTGGGTTTTTTTTTTTTTTTGAAAAAAAAAAAAAAGGTATCTGTATCTACTCAGCATTTTCACCAGGTTCAAAGGGCTCCTTTGCAGCGATGGGTGTTTCAGGAAACAACACCAAGAAGTCTGCCTACGTGTCCAGGAAACATGAGCTTTCACCAAGTGCCAGGTAAAACGATACACTCCACTGGCACAAACCCTCGTACATTATGCACATGCCAACCGCATTGACCTAACTCAACAACATCCATGACGTCCCAGTACAAAATAGGGCTGAATAAACAATGTGCTGTGGAAGAGGCCCAAAATCTTCACCCACAGACGACTAGGAGTATAAGCTAGCAGGAAGTTAGACAGAGGTCAGAGGAAGATCAACCATTGCAAGCACAGATGAGACTCAGGAGTGTTGATCTTATGAACCACTCCCTCACACGGACAAAAGAAAATGCTTTTGCCTAAACCAATTGCAAGCACAAGACTCCCCCAAGAGCCTAAAGTAGATACAATTATCTATTGCTTTTCTTAATCTGACTGTTTTTATAAGACTTCCTTTTAATGTAAAACTTAATGCTGAAATCATATTGCATTGTGCTAGACATAGAGTCTTATACAGCAAAGAGACAATGAACTTCAGCCCTCTGATAAAGAGCAAAAAGTGGGAATTAAGGTATCTGATGTGTAGCATGTCAACAAAGACACAGGGAGGAAAATAAAATATTCTCAGACTTCAGTTTAGAAAAAGGGAGGACAGACTACTATGACCTATACATGGAATACTCAGACATCGTATCTGTAGTGAGTTACCCAGGGTTTCTGCATTTGTCATATTCTATCCATAAAAGCCCTCCCATGCAGTCAGGTGCCTGGACATGAGTTGAGATGGCCTTCTGTGTGAACACCTGCCCAGAGGTGTGAACTCAAAATAAAGCAACTCAAAATAACATCCCTGCTCACTCAGATGTGTTGAAGGAAGGCAGCGATGGGTAATGCACACGCTGCTCTCATAAGGAAGGTAGAGCACTTGAAGTGGCCCTTCTTTAGCTCTCTTACCTTCGCTTTCCAGTCCCATGAAACTCCATTTCTCATCTCTCCTGCACTTGCAGCCAGTTTCAACAGGAGAGAGAGAGAGGCGTGTCACACAGTCAGAGTCTGGCAGTCTTCTGGCCTGAAAATTGCCCCAACTGAAGCACAAAATCAGTGTCCTTTTCCTAAGCATGCTCCGAGCCACTAGGGTGCAGTGGATAGGCAGTGTCATCTTTTCCCTTCTTTCTCAACAAAGAAGGGAGCAAGCTACTCCTCCCTTTCTGAAAAGCGCATGCTAAACTGACAGGAGATTTTCATGCGTCCTCCCATTCTTTTCAGCTAGCAGAAACTGAACCCACTAGCCACAGTGCAGAAAACTGCTCGCGTGCCCTACGCTGAACGATGCCTAAGCCACAGCTGTGGATCCCGCTCCTGGACCTACCCACCTAAAAGTCCAAATCCAGTTGGTAGGTCTGTTTGCCTGCACTTCCTTGGGGAGAAAGGAAAATCCAGCAAGGTAATTCAAAGTGAAGCACCACTTTGTCAATACCAACAACTGTAGTCTCTAATTAGACGCATGTACTAAACAAAATTCACATATATCAGGAAAAACAATGATCAAATACTTCTCTTCAGACAACAAATAAAACCTCTGGGAAACATTCATTCATTCAAAAATCTTCTGCTCAAATAAGACGCTTTTCTAAAAACAAAACAACATTAAAAAAAAAGATGAAAAAGAACAAGATCAGATCTCCCAAGACCTGATCTGCATGTACTCACTGACAGGCCAAGCCTCTGCTCTGTCTGACCAGATTTATTTTTAATAATGTGGAGAATTGAAGGTGCAGAGCAGCTACATCAATTACAAAAGAGAAAAAACAGCCTTCCGTAGGGAAATTGATGGATATTCTGTTTCCATAGGGTTATGATTACCTCCCAGTTGCTCATGGTGTACACAAGTCAAGTGGGTGATGGGAACATACTTCATATGCCCCACTCACACCCAACCTGCCTCAGATAAGAGCTGCACACACACTCTCTACAGTCACTAACGTGAACTACAGGCCACTGGATCAAGGATGCTGCCCCTCATCCATGTCCCTGATGTGACCTTTCATGACCCATTTATGTAGCTGCGGGCAATATGAACAAGAGTCTGTGGTACAAGGAATGCTGAGAGCCTTTGCTGCTGCTCCAGCAGGGCAATGAGGCTTTGTAAAGTGCATGCCCATATACACAGCCTTATGATGACAGCCAATGCTGAAATCTGCTACTGTGAAACAATACTAATTCTTATCATAAGAAGGAGGGGGTGGGGGGGAGAAAAATAGCACCAAGCTTCTACAGGTCAAGTAATACGCAAACATGGCCATGGTGCTGCCTGGGAGTTAAGATGCAGTTCCTGCCTCACAGGGATGTATCACGAAAACTGTTGAGGCTCTTCAATAATTCTGTCCATATTTAGATGTTGTTTAAGTAGGGGAAGGGAAAAAAAGTGAAAAAAATCCCTAAATGTTCATTTTCTCCAGGCCATGTGGCTCATTAATGTATGCAACAAGGATTTCAGAGCCCTGAGATATACATACCATTTCCTTGAATGCACTTTCTATGGCCCCAATAACCAGGCACTCATGTGGGATCTTCTTCTCAGTGAAGAAGCGTGTTGGAGGGGTGCTGGGTGAGCCCGGGGCCCCCACACCACCACGCAGGGAGGCCGCCCGTGTCAGTGTCCTGCTGTTGGTGGCTGGGTTGTCGGGCTCCTCTCCCAGGCAGGTGGGCGGGAGGACGGCCGTGTTCCTCAGGATGTCCACGATCTCCTGCAGCTGCTCCAGGATATGGTGCTGCAGCAGTTTGGAAGCGACCACAGCTGCCCCCGACCCAGCATGTCCATCAAACAGGGACCAGTAGTACAGGTTGATCCCATCTGTGTCCTGGAGAAGCAGGAGGAGAAGAAAGGGAAGGAAAAGAGATGGTCAGTGTTACAAAGCCACGAGTGAGGTGATGGAGCAGCCGGTGGCACAAGGCAGCAGGTAAAACACAGCTACCTTTCCCAGAGGTAACCTTCTTTCTGAGATGGAGAAACACTCACTGCATTAGTGCAGCTCTGGCAGGGAGGAGAGATGTTTATTTTTGCCACACACCCCCACCATTTTTTTTCTTTTCCTTAACCCCCTCGAAAGAAAAAACAAACAAAAAAAGGCTGAACTTGCAATTTTTCTTACCTTACAGCCATCATAGGATGCACTGACCAAGCATGGCTACCACTATGACACTAAGTTAATTACCTGAGGACTGTGCAGATCAGAAGAAATGCATTCAAAAAATCACATCATTGATAAATGATGGACCTGCCACCATGGAAACCAAAATTCTACACAAGACAGTACTTGATACTTCTGTGACAGACCTTTTTTTTCCACTGGGCATGAGATGAAGGACCTCAGTTTGACATCTAGTAACAAGATGTGATCCCCACTTCCATGACTGGTCAATAAGGTCCATCCATGCTGGCCAGCCCAGGAACCAGCACAGCACAGAGGTCCTTGAGGACGACAGACACAAGTGGGATCAGCTGCACTCCACTCGTGCTAGCCTACATATTTCACTGCCTGGTTCTCCCCAGTCCTCTGAAAAGTTTCCTGTACAGTACTGGACTTACATACTGTCTGATCAGAAGAGCTATGCAAGCACTTTAGTATAGCATTTGGCATAATAATATGCTTTTAGATCTTATATTTTAGCTCAACTCCTAGCATGCTGGTCAGCACAACCGCTCTCATACAGGCAGAGTATCAGGAAAAAGTAAATTTTGTAGACCTCATTATAAAAAATTAAGGTATATGTGGTAATGTTACATATTTGTTCAGCAGTTATTGATCAATGATGTCATTTGCAAATATTTCTCCCTTTCTGCTCCACACAGTCTCCTCTGATCGGTGTAAGTCAGCTCCGCTATTGCTCTGATTTGGGGTGGGTGCTCTATCACTCAGATAGGGCCCATTAACCCAGGGCTGGAGGCAGACTTCATTCGTGAGAGCACAAGCTCCTATCTGCCTGAAAAATAGCAAGAAGACATACCCTAGATAACCTCAACTTTTCTTTGGATAAATTCATCTAGAAATCCTCAGGGAAGCAATTAAGGCATAACAATACCTGTCTTTGCATGATAGCATATTTGGCAGCAGCACGTGGAAAGAGTCTTTCCAGTCTCTCCTTTCTCCTCCATTTCTTCTTAATCCTTCCCCTTCTCCCAGCTATGCTGAAACAACTGTTTGTGGGGCTGCCTTGCGAGTCAGATGTGGGTAGACTAATACAGACTTCAAAATAAATAATTTTGCAAGGGACAGGGATCAGGCAATACTGTTGCAAAACACCTCATACTAGGAAAGCATAACCTAGATCTCACTGCAATCGAAGAACTTACGAATTATGTCTGCATGTCACGCTGACTGTGGTCTAATTTAGGATGACCAACACGATTTGTTTCGTTCACCTGAACACTGCTCCTGTAGACAACAGATCAGCATATAGTCTAGGCACCACCTGCATCCCAGCACCTCATGCTGCTTATTTAAAATTTATGGACAGGGCTATGAACTGCAGCTCCTTTTACTTTCTGCTGTTCCAGCTGCTCCACAAAGGTGCCAACCACTGGCTGTAGGACATGGCAGACAAGCTGGAGTAAGAACACCATTAATTGTCATTTGCAGGTCCAAAAGACATCATTCATTGTTGCCTTGAGCTACAAAATGTCTCTTTTAGCAACATGTATATAGACCATCACTACAAGTTCACGCTGTTCAAACGGCAGAATTCATTGCTGAATTAGCATTATTACGTATAACTTACTTTGTTGAAATGCACATTTAAAAGCCTTGATTATATAAACTACATAAGTCTATTTTTTTTTTTAGCTTATAGCATTGCTGCTGTAGTAAAGTTCAAACATATTCTTACGGTGCATTAACAATATACTCATCTACACAGTGGAGAGTTCCTCCAAAAGAAGGAATTCAGCAGTCTATTGTGCACTGTTCATTTCATTACTGAAATGCTCAGGAAAGGGAGCATCGTCCTACAGTACTGGATTACTCACCACAGTAAGGATCATACAGGATACATCCTATAATGGTGGAAAAAGCAACAAATGTACACGTTTCTGGATGTGGCTCCTTTGCCAGACCCACCCACTTACTTAGTCTGGTACATTCACCAAAAAAACTGTTGTGAAACTTCGCCCCTGAAGGCATGCCTGGCAGTTGTGCTAGCTCGCTCTGGGGTCAGAATCCCTCCAAGTTCACACAACAGCTGGCTGTAAAATTCTGCTTAAGCCATTTTTAACAGATAACAGGATTACTGACTAAAAAACCTGTGTGTAAAAATAGATTGGTATTCATGAAAAAGGTAAAGTATTTTGCCAACAGAAACAAGTATCCCAAAGTGAAAGTATTTCAGGAGAAAATTGAAACCATTTATTCAAATTGGCAACACTGTGCCTCCTGGGAGTTGTAGATCAAAACTACTTCTGCTCCCATTCTTCTCCTAGGGTTTGGGCTCCCTGGCCAAAATCTACCTCATGTGCAACATGGATAATGCTTCCACAGCTTATGCCCTCGTGTCATTTGAAAGGTGCTACTCCTTTGGAGATGTGCTGCCTTTGAGGGAAAAAGCATAAAGGCATTACGCCTCTGATTGAAACGGAAATATTTTACTTTCCACCTAGAGGAAGAAGCTATTTTTAACTCACCCTCTCCCTGCCCCCAGATGATAACAGAAACTTACACTCAAGAACAAGTTTAACTCCCCCACCTTCTTAAGTTTTCCAAAACAAGCCCCCACCAAAGTCTGTATTAAAGCTTTTCAGAAGATAAAAGGAGAACAGTTATTAACACAATTCACTCTCATTATTATGAGCACAACACTGGATATGTCCTACACTGAACAAGCCTCATGTGAACTTGGTAGTCAAACAAGGTGCTATCAGAGGCCGGGAACCTTTAAAACAGACCAGGACAATGGCCCATGACAAAAAGTGAAATTGAAATGTTACCACCCATTTCCTCTAAGCCAACGGGCAGCACATGTCACTGACATGAACACAGCATGGCCATGTCAACTATGGTGGTTCTCCTGGAGTTAACTGATCTTGTCCTTTTTGGACTGGTAATTGTTAAACAAGAGGGTGTTGTTACCAGTGCAGCTAAGTTCAGACATCTCCACTGCACACCTCCAAGACAGTTCTCTAGATTGCCCTTATACTCAGCAAAGAGGAAAAAACCCTGCACTTTCAGACTATGCTCATCTCATTCCAAAGTAGATTTATTTCTCCCTATCAACTGCAGAAATACCCTAGATAACCGAGAGGTCTATATTATAAGCATATGCAGCCTGGGGAGATGACTACCACAACACTGCTCTTACACACACATTCTGTGTGAGATGCTCCAGGGTCTTAACTTCATTTGGGATTTGCAGGCATTACTGTAACCTAAATATTAGTCTCCAAAAACTTCTATGTATTCCTACGAAGCTTCATTTACTTTTGAACTAGCAAAGAGAGTATAACCACGTATAACCTATTAGCTGTCTAAAAAAGGAAGAAGAAAAATCCCTTTCCCCCACCCTGAGAATAAAAATAGCTCCTCTATTTGAAAGAAATGAATTCTCCAAACCCATACCAATTCGATGAGAATTAAATATATAGTGCAAATAAAGCAGCGACTCAGAGAACAAACAAGGGCTGGCAGTCAGGGCACACAGATAAGACAAAAAGCACAAAAAGGTCATTGCTTTTCCTCCCACAGCTGAGATGACCTCTGTAGCCACCAAGCAATTACCTATTTTGGCGTGCACTATGCATGGCCATTCTCTAGCTTTCACATTTGGGACCTTGAACTTCTTCCCTAAAGTACTTATACTCTACAAACTCTCAGAGAATAAGACATCTATTTCTACTAGCTCTGGCAGTATTCTGTCAAAAGCAGTCTTTCAAATATCAATCTCCATTTGTTCTTTTAACTGGACAGAGCCCTCAAGTGGGAGTATGATCAGTAACCAAAGTGATTTATTTTAGATTTGCTTTCAAAAGATTCAGATTTAACAACATTATGAATAGCTACCAGATACATGAAGAGCAAACAAATCCTTCACTGCACTGACCTTACAATTCATTTCCAGAATGTATTAGGAAATTTAATAAGCTTCAGGCTCCTCAACTGCTGACCTAGCCTTCAGGAAGGTTCAGCAGTCTCCTGGGTTTTCTGATTGTAAAATATAATTAAGACATGCAAAGTTTTGGGTCAAGCAATGGATGACAAATCATGAAAGAAAATGCATATATATAGATATAATTGGAGCTCAGTTATAGAAAAAAAAAAGATGGGCAGCCTTAGCAATATATAGTGATCAATTTGGGACAAATTTTTCAGGTAAGTTAGACAGAGGTCCTACATTGCAAACCTTCAGAATTTTTTTTTTATGAAGCCAGTTCCAAACAATTGGCCACTAACGATTTATTCTGAAAACCGCAACCCACCCTGACTATTATTATTCCAAATATGAACTACACTCACAAAATGCACCAGATCGCATCTTTAATTCTCATAAAACCTGAACTGGGTGGGCAATTACCACCCCATCCTCAGAGAAAAGCCTCCTCATGTTACAAACGATACGTTCAGCTACCTGTGGTAGGCAACCAGCCTTGTGTCACAAAAACCAAATTCTCCGTCCCATCTTTGCGGCAAAGAAAACTGCAGAATTAATAATTATGTATCCTCACATTACAATAACAATTAATAATGCATCACATTAAGTCCTGCAACCTGACTGTCACTATGACAATATCCTGGCATAGGATTCCCATTTCAGTCACTGATGGTCTTCAGTATTCGTCATCAGGGCACCCCGTAGTAAAAGGCATTTAAAAACAGTACCAGTGAAAAAGCCGCGCAACTTAAAGTGAATGCTCTTGAATAGGGACAGAGGGCAAATATGATTAATCAAGCAGCAGTGGAGTGGGTGGGGGGAAAGGGAGAGAATTAATTTAGGGTTGAATTTGCAGTCTTTCCTTTCACTGCTCTGCTCAGTTTATCATCCTCTCTTTCAAGAAGAAAACCACATTTATGCTATTTAACAGGTTTCCTTGGATTTTTGTGTGTATTGGGGCTAAACAATTGTTCACTTGTCCACTTCCTCATTCCTGGCCCACCACCTCCTTCTTCCCACCCCTGGAAGCTCTGCAGAGTCCACCTGCAGAGTCAAGGCCATGACAGCAGCACCCAACCTGCATGGACAACCCGTGGATCTCCGACTCCCTTATGCTGCCTTGCCGAAGTGCAGGGCTGCATTGACAGGCTTAGCATTAAACAACAATAATCACACAACCTTAGATGCAGTTGCCATTTAAGTTTCACAAATTTCCCAGAAAGCAGGGTCAAACAACAATGCCATGCAACCTTCTCAAAGATTCTGTGGAAAAAGGAGAAAAATCTGAGGATGATGAAATGGACTCTGTTAAATCAAGAGACAGTTTAAGTTCCAGTTACTATTTCCCTTGTGCTCCACATTTAAAAAAAATAAACAAGATCAGAAGAAATCTTTCTTTTCATCAGACAAATACTCAAACTGCTTCCCTCATGCCTTCTTTCTTCAATGTTTCTACAAGGCGCTTCACCACTCGGAGACAATTTCAGATCACATGTTACGGTGGAATTTCCCTATGAGGCATTTATAGTATTCAGCCTCTGGCGTTCTTACTAAATACTTGCCAGGATGATATTATACCATTCATTGGAGTGTCTCAAGCCTGTATTTCTACATCGTATTGATACAGAGCAAGTTGTGCCCTCATCACATTAAACAACAAACTCATACACTCCTTAAAAAAATATTTGCTAACAATGCTATGTGAGGGCAAAACACAATATTATACTACACCGTATAAAAATATGCAAGCATAAAAATGACACATTATAGAAATGTGTACATAATTTTTTTTCCTATTTAGATACCTTCAACCAGCAAAAAATGTACCAAAGAAAAAATCCTACTAATTGCTAGTGTAAGACTGCCCTCTAGTAGAAAACTTTCTCCAGAAATATGCTGCCTGTTTTGGGAAAATATATTACAAATTTAAATTCACAGGCTGTGGTCTAATAACATGGTAGAATAGGTTTTACGCAGCTAAATAATGAGTGCTATAGCACTCATTAAAGTGTCATGTAGAAAACAGAAGTAAATCTGTAGATAAGAGAACATATAGAGAACATGATTAACAAGTAGCATGAAAATAGTATACTATATTACACAGATCGGCTGTCTCCTCACTTCAGACATTATGCTCATTTCTGGTCAAAATATGTCAGAAACAGAAGAATGAACAGAAGATTTTTAAATAAAAATATTCCTCTCAAGAACCTGAAAGGGACTGGCTGTTTATTCCAAAATCGGGATCAAAGATACAGAATCAAAGTAAGAAATACACTAGTGAAGAGAGGAAGAAAAATCAGAAAATTCCATGAGATACTTTGCATAACACAGGGTATATTTAACAAGGCTGACAATCATTAAATTTAAAATGGATAAAAAGAACAGCTTTCAAAAATATGCAGTCAGTTTATAGACCCTATCGTTATGGTACCATAGCAGCATGATGACCATAATGATGGATACTATCACAGCTAGTGAAGACAGCTTTCCAATGATGAAATAGTTTTATATCCCTGTATTTTTAATGCAATCTAAACGTATTAACTATGTAATGTTTGGAAAAAAGTTCCTTCTGAGGAAGATGATTAATCATGCAGTATAATATATACAACATAGCGTGCCTTTTGCTGTTGATACTACTCAAAGCTGGAAGTTAACTGGACTTTGTGAAACAATGCTACAAAGCTTTTTATATCCCAGGTATGCCCCCAAAATACTAAAACACAGGCAAATTCACCACAGCTCTATTCACCCACATCCCAGATGCAGAGGCCCTGACCAGGTATCTCACATGGCAGGCTGGAATTTAAATGTGGTGTTAGACCAAAGCTAGTACCTCTGCCCAGCACCAAGATACGTCTAGCCAGGCTGGTGCAGAGGCATCTTTGCAGTGTGCTGTGTGCACGACACAGCGCTGCCCTTTGTGTCAAACAAACCCATCACCTGGACCAAGCACATTGTTGCTTATCTTGATGTGTTTTATATACATGAACAAGTACTGTGACCAAATACTGGCTTCATTAAACATAATTAATGCATATAAAAATTAAATACACTCACGGAACCAAGCATCTGCATAAGCCAATAGCAGACAGTTGCACAAACTTTCTAGGAAAGACTTTTTAAAACATAGACTATTAAAACAAATTCTGTTTTGCCTTGCATGACTGTACACAGAACTCATAGTTCCAGCAAGACCAGGAGTGTGCAAATATGTACTTAAAAAAATCATGACTGTCTGAATACAATGAGGAATACCAACACACAGGAACTGGGACAGGTGATGTAAGGAAAGATTTGAAAGAGGAAAGAACAGGGCTATTTGCAAACCTGGAAAATCTGTCCAAAACTGAAAATGTTGCAATAATGAAATGTGAAAGAGAGCAGGAGGAGCAAGAGGTGAGGAGGGACATAGTGCAAGAGGAATGCTTGTTGCTCAGGTCCTCGGTGACCCCTGCAGCCATCAGCTGTACCAAGCCATGGGGTTTTGGGAGACTGAAACAGACTGTTAACCACAACCTGGTTTAAAACAAAAACAAGAAACCAAAAAAGGTACTTAAAGTCCAGTGAAAGACTAATTATCATTTAGGGAGAACTTGTGTTCTCCCAGCAGAAGAAGGACTGCATATCCATGTTGTTCGACTCCAACATTCAGATAGGGTATTTAGTGTTACATGGCTAAATGTCTGAATTGAATACACACTATCAATCATTTCTGGAGCCTGAGCTCATGCTTAAAGAGCAGATGAAGTAATTAGCCAGTCAGGAAACAAGACAGATGAAGAATAGCAGATGATTGCCAGTAGACCAGTGCATGACGTATATCAGTCTCCACACAAAGTGAGGAGCCATAGTCTGCAAAAATCACTGAATTCAGTGTGCTGGATGACCTTACCCTACCTACATAAACCAACCTGGCTACACGCAATACTGCTTCAGCGAAAGTTTTGGCTGGGATAGAGTTAATTTTCTTACTAGCCACAGGTATAGTGTTGTGCTTTGGATTTAGAATGAGAATAATGTTGATAACATACTAATATTTTAGTTGTTGCTAAGCAGTCAAGGACTTTTCAGCTTCTCATAATACCCTGTCAACAAGAAGGCTGGGGGCACCCAAGAAGCTTAGAGGGGAAACAGCTGGGACAGCTGACCCCAACTCACCAAAGGGATATCCCATACCATATGACATCATGCTCAGTATATAAAGCTGGGGGAAGAAGAACGAAAGGGGGGACGTTCGAAGTTATGGCTTTTTGTCTTCCCAAGTAACTGTTACGCGTAACGGAGCCCTGCTTTCCTGCAGATGGCTGAACGCCTGCCTGCCCATGGGAAGCAGTGAATGAATTCCTTGTTTTGCTTTGCTTGTGTGCGCGGCTTTTGCTTTACTTATTAAACTGTCTTTATCTCAACCCATGAGTTTTCTCACTTTTACTCTTCTCCCTGCCATGGGGGGAGTGAGGAAGAGGCTGCATGGTGTTTAGTTGCCAGCTGGGTTCAAAACACAACAAACCCAAATGACTGTCTAACCCTTAATAAAATTGTATGACTGTATAAACAGTGATACTTCTATGCTTGCAGTGGCCGTCACTGGACAAGTCAACCACAGCCATTAAACTCACAGTATTCTGCAGCAGTAAATTTCTCAGGATTATATTTTCAGAAAAGAAACAAAAAGGAAAATCCAAGGAATATGCCCCTCCCCATCTTTAAAATAAAATGCCTTAGATGCAAGAAGCATTTTTCAATGCAAGAAATCAAAAATCAAGTAGTAGAGCTACGAAAAATATAGTTAAGTGTTATGCCTGTAAGCAAAGATAATTAACGAGGTAATTGAAAATACATGAAACATTCAGTAAACATCTTTTAGTGTCATATTGCCACATCCTTTTATATTTATTTTGTACTTCTTCACTGACAAGATATAGAAGTCTGCTTACCGAATTGTCTTTCAGCTGGAGACCTTCTCCATTAGGCAACGATGACCTCCGTTTTGTTGAAGAGTTCTTGTTTGGTGTAGAATTAGCGCCTCCAGCTTTCTTCTTGACAAAGAGGACTTCACAGCTGGCTTGATCTTCATTGTGCGTGCTCTTCCCTGCATTTATTACCCTAAGAAAAAACAAAACAAAGAGAAAAAACAAGGGACATGTCCAAGTTAGCAAAGCACAGAACTCTCCATCTGTATCTCATATGTGACTCAAGATGCACGGAACCAAAGCCCAGAAGTATTGCAAATACCAACTGAATTAAAATACCTGACTTTCTTACACACATACATATGCATACATACACACATGTACACTTATTTGTTTCCATACACCTACCCATGGCATAAGAAGCGTTTTTCACAGAACTATGTGAGTAAGAACCAATGGTACCATGAGCGTATTTTACCCTCAGCCATACCATACTTTTCTTTAAAGGGACTACTTGATGGTCAAGGCTGATAACAATTAGGCCTCCTAGTTGAGACATGAGATCCCCAGTTGATTTTCTACCTGCCAGCCTCTCTGCTACAGTGAATAATGAATCTGCTGGCAAAGGGTGTGCGTTCTGTCAAGTTCTAAGTCTTGCACAAACAAAATACCTGCTATAAATCTAAAAAGCTTTTCCTGCTAAAGGCACAGAAAAATATGCAACTGCTATTAGTCTGTTTAAAGGGCATGTATTAGAACTGCTGTTACAGAAATACAAAGGAAAGGCTTTTCCTCATATTCCAACACACAAGTCAAGTTTGTTTGTACCACAGCAACACAGGGATGCATACTAAATATATCCTTCTAGCGCTGCAGAACAACATAATCATCCCTGCCCCCCCCGCCCCCAACCCCTCAAACCTCTCCCTGTTCCACCTGCAGTGTAGAGAGCAGAAGAACCACACCAAGAGCTGCAGAAACCAGCGCTAAGAGCTCAGGACAAGCTTTGGACAGCCAAGGGTATCCTGAGACTTGCGCCACAACTGCTCATCTTCCTTCCGTCAGTGATGAAGCTGAAATAACAGCTATTCCACCACCAACATTTTAAACCCTAGCCAGAAGTTTGCGTCATCCAAGATACTGTGGTTAGTATCATTTGTCTTGGAACAACCAAGTTCAAACACATTTTCCACTTTCTACGTGAGAACCTCATCACAAACTGACTAATTTTGCATCAGTTGACACCATGTTCAGTAAGGCACATGCTTTGACAGTCCTGAGCTCAAACAGGAAAAACCTGTGCAAGCCGGGACTGTGTCTTGTTCCAACCAAGCAAAGACGTTGACACTTTGATGCAAGCATGTCTTCTTCCGCAAACAGTATCTAACCACTCCTCTTCACTACGAGGTGTAAGTCACCCAACAAGCTGGCTGCTGGTCAGAGACAGCCTCTCCGCTACGGGACCAAGTTTCGCATCACGCATGTCTTAAAAACAACTGCCTCCACAGAAAGTAAACCAGCTAGAAGGCGTATATAATGATGGCAAGTTCAAGACATACCTGACTTCTTGATCTCTAATGTCTTCATTGCAGTAAAATTTTACATAACAGGAAAACACTTGCTAAAGGTTGTTGAAAGGAAAACAAAAACTGAACAAAGGTCTGCAGGGGAGTCTATGCCAGCTTGCCTGCTCTTGCTGAAATGTCAATTCTATGTCAGCCTTGCTTAAAGGTAATATATTCTTTTGATTTTCTAAGAGCAACATGATACTGTGACATGCAGATGACTATTCCTGCCTCTGATTAAAAAAAAAAAAAAAAGAGACAGTCGTACTCTTAAGAAAATGTGCATCCACTACAATTAACTGCTTCCAGAAACTAAAAGTTTCCTTACAGTGCCAAATGTCACACACTGCAGTCTGACATCTGTATGCACAGTACCACCGGTTGTTTACAAGCATTTCTTGTAAATAAACACCAACTGTGGATAAAATTATTTTGTGAAACACACAGAGAGCAGAGATGAAGGAGCATCTAGCTGCAAGGCACCTGTGAGCAGTTTAACCACTCACCCCCTGTAGTGCCTAACCTTTGAGCAACCAGAGATCAATCGTTGGGACGCAATAAGCTTCTAGTCTGAAAACTCCACGTTTTCTTGACATATTGGGAAACATGGAAGCATATATTCAGAAACAGTGAGGAGGGGGAAGCACAAATACCAAAGAATTTAAATCAGCTGACCAACACCTCTTTAGTTTGAAATGCTACAAGTGTGATTAAAATATTGCAGCAGCACAGAAAGTGTAGTTTTATCATATGAAGAGCTAATTAATACTCAGTTTAGCTGATCAGTCTCCTCACTGATGCTGCTAGCTGTTTACAACCCCATTTAAAAAAAAAGCAGAAGACAAATGGAGACAAAATTGACTCCTTACAAAAATCACTACCTTCCTTACCATGTATTGTTCCTTAGAAAAAAATCACTTAAGTATTGGAGCTGCTCTGGTTTCTAAGCTTAGTGATGGACTTCAGGACTTGTATGATAGGAGATGTTCTGATGTTCAACAGCGTGTTAAAGTTACGCACAGTATGGTATCATTTTATAAAGCTCTTGCCAAGAAAATTTGTCAAGACACTGAATACATTAGAAAGGCTACAAGAACAAAGTGACCTAACAGACTAGCTTGGCAGTCAGCTACTGTGAAAGGCTCGGAGTGGAACCTGTGTACCAAACACCTTGCTAGAAGAAGATGTGGTCAAAAAGAACCTGGCAAGACTGAATACTGACATGACATGGGGGTTAGGGTGCAGTATATGTTCTCTCCCAGAATTTCACTTTGTCTCCCAAAAATCCAGTTTTCTTCTCACCAGCAGAGGATTAAGTTTATTTTGGAAATCTTTGTGAAGACTTGAACTAGTCATAACATCAAAACAGGGCTTATGGGTACTACCAGGTAACACAGGGTCTAGATGCCAAAAGGTACCCCTCTTCTGTCACGGGCCCTTCCATCCCATCTCATAGGCAAACTTTGGGAGAGGGCTGCAGTGAAGCTCTGTGCTTTTTAATGTCCAAGCCTGAGCTATGTATTGGTGCCTGATGACCAACACAGGATCTGGTAACACCTTCTACTCAGCTTCTCTCTGCCTTTGCTGTCTTTTGAAATCCTTTTCCCTCTGCAGCTTCTTAAATCCCTCCTTGAGGCAATTCTTTCAACCAGATTTCCAATGCTGATTTTACTGTTGTCTTTCCTCCTTGCTCTCACAGACTGTAACTTATCAGGACAGAAACCACATCTAAACTACTTATAGAAATAACAAAGCAGAACTAACAAGATGTTCATATCTCCAAAAGGTAACCCTTAATTAGACCTCTGAAAATTTTTACGGAAACCTACCATCCCTCTCCTTCCATAGAGGAAGTGCCTCAGTTTCCTAAGGTTTTCAGTTCCGCTTCATATCTCTTTTTCTGCCTGCCTCGAAAAATAAGTTATCCTCCAGTAAAGTGAACAAAATGAGATAAAGCACTACCTTCTCATGCTTAATACAAAAAAAATCCTCCAATCATACAGTTGTCCTCCCTTCCATTTTATCATGGATGTAAACAATAACAATAAAATTTGGAGAAAAAGGAATACAAAAAAGACTGAGGTCGACATAATTCTCTAGCTTTTACTCAGAGACATGTTTTCAAGGGAATTCTCGCTTTTGTTTTCTCTCCCTGTAACAGTTCCTCAACGAACTGTTTGATTAGACCTATTCACGATCAACTCCTTTCCATCCCTTCCCCCCTCTCCCACATTACCCATTTATCTCCTATCCTATATCGTTTATGAAGTTCAATCCAAATAACGTATCTAATTTGGATCAGAAGCTCCTCTTTTTACAGTATTAGCTGTCTCTATTGTGACAGTAATAAATAATGCTAAGGTTTAGTTCATGGTATAGTAGTGCTAGTAAAAATACATCCTACTTCGCAAACAGGAGCTTCCTGAAGCCTGCACAGTGAGGTGGTGGGGTTTGGTCACATTTGAAGAGGTACTTGCATCAATCTTGATGGACACTTCAATACTTTACGAGACTAATCTCTGACATGTCCTCAGCTAAAAGCAAATCCTCCAGACAGGAGCCAGCTAGTTTGTTTGGCTCACAATTAGCATTCTGCTGGTATCTCGCGAGACCCCAAATCCCATCCGAATGAATGGAAATGTAGGTCACACTGTGCTTCTATTCTTCATTCGACAAGCAGAGCTCTGAAACTCTTGTGTCAAGGTCACTGATTACAAAATCCCAAGTTTATCTTAAAAGAATGAAAACAGGCCAGTTGAACAAATCCAAAAGAGGTTTTGATAATAGCTTTCCCCCCAAAAAACACACAACCCCCCCAAAAAACAAATCCAAAAAACAGCTCAAGTTTTTTGAAGCATTTCTTTCAGCCCTCTATTTTTTCACATCAATATCAGTACGTATACTCTTTGGTTGTTTTACTCCTTCATATACTGTGCTTATTGAGATTACATTAAAGCTGTATTTGCTTCAGCAAAAATTCCAACCTGTGCTGTAAGAGGAGAGCTTTACCCAGGTCTAGATCTCAAATTCTGAAAAAAATTAAAGTAGTCATACAAGTACTTCTACTTTTTAAACTCACAAGTCTAGCAAAATTTTTTATGTGACATACCTAGATAACAAAAACACACAACACTGCACAACAACAGCAGTGAACACAAAAAGTGCTTCTTGAAATTTAAGGAGAGGTACAAGAGCTTGGAAAGTTATGTTGCACCAGGAGAAGTGTGGAAACTGACCGCACATACACTCTAGATCTCCCTGAGCTAAGAAATAAAACCTGTAAGTAGGGAACCTGACCCATCCCTGCATTTTAGTTGAGCTGTGGGGTAACTGACAACCACCTGCGACCACAGGAGACACCTCAAATCCTATCTGCTTCTCCCCCACCAAGGGCCAGTTCCTCTCCGCAGCAGTAGAGAGCATTCCCAGTTCCACCTCCTCTGCAAGGTGTATTCCAAGGGTCAAGGCATCCTATGCCAGCACTTCCAGAGCAAAGGTCTGGGCACCCTATGCTTGAACCTTGTAGGTTAAGGCTGAGGCTGTGTGTATTACCTGTGTAGCCCACAGGGTCTGACATTGGAGCATCAAAATACCTACAAATGTTTCTAAAAAGAAAGTGCTGCAGAGAAAGAGGGAGATATGCTAACTAGCATTTGTCGGTGAGGAAGCAGCTGTGCCAGGCTGGAAGCCATCCTGGCAGGAAAGGTCAGCTGAAAGTGGAAGAGGGTGAACGAAAGAACACAAAACCAGCTTGCAAGGGCCCAAACACTTCTGATACAGCAACAAAAAGTAAAACCTTTAACAAAAGACCAGTTGATGGTCCCAAGTTGCTGCTTTCTTAGATGCTGTCAAATGCTTTTCTCTATAAACTCAAAGATAAGACCCCAACTCTGCTCAAACAAAAGCTGAAAGTCCCATAAAATATTAAAAAAAAATATATAAAAAGTCCTGCAAACAAGTTATCACCGTTAAAATAACCCATGCCTTTCAAAAATAAAATAAAATAAAATATCTTTCTATCACGAAAGCAAAATTTTTCTCCTGTGTCTTTATCTTTCTTCCCCAAGGAAATTTTCTAACTCCACCATTTATCTAATTAACAGACATATAATCTTAAACATTTATTAAACCATCCAACTTTGAACACGCTCCTTTTTTCTCCATTATCCGTTTTCAGGTTACTAACAATATCAAAGAGTAATACCACTCATTGGGGAAGTAAACAATTATTTTTCTAGGAAATACTAGCTGTATTCAATAATCATAAGAATTAAGCAATGACAACCAAGGGCTGCTGCTGAGATTCTTTATTTACTGTGGATGAAAATGACTTTCTGCAATTCTGGCACATATAAGTTTCTGAAATAAAAGTATTATCAACTTTCCTGCCGTTCACAAGGTTAAAAAGGGAATAATGGCAAGATGTCATGCCCTAACCCCCCCCAAACCAACAAAAGACCCCACCCCAATGCAGTTGCCTTATATACTTGGAGGAAAATTTAGCCCACAACAGAAAACTAAACCAGAGCCCATTAGCTTTGCACGATGTCCCACAGGATGTCTTTACTTGTGGAAACTGCTTTCGCTTGATCTACAAAAACTTCAATTTGTTAACCCCAGGCAAATGCAAAAGCTCTTCATCTCCTCCTTAAGGCTTCAGAAAAAAGAGGTAGACAAAAGCAGATATATCCATGGGCAGTTGGCGGTTTTATTGCCATTTTCCATTTAAAGCTGAGGGTTTAGAGTAGCAGTGGGCACCTGTAGTTGTTTTGACACTGAATACATCAATTCATCAGGCAGCACAGAGGATGGGGGCAGCACAGAGGATGGGGGCAGNGCCCCCCCCCCCCCCCCCCCGCCAGCCTGGCAGGCTCCAGCCGCTCACTCCAGCGTCCCTCCCTCCTCATTCCAGCTGTGGAACACATGTGCTATCCACAGCTGTGAGTACGACACCAGCTTGCATCCAGCCCAACTAGTGACACAGAAGTAACCCAGATGAATGAGCACAATACCTATAAACAATAGACAATATGTTCCTACAGTTTTGCATTATAATTTCAACAGTCTTAGGATGATGATTAAAGATACCATAAAAAACCCTTTCAAACAAGTACTGCTGGCTTTTCTTCCCCCTCCCATCCCTTTTTTTTTTTCTCCCTTAATGGATTAGCATGTGAGTGGATGCCACTACCTTTTTCCGTGACATCTCATTTATAGTCTTAGATTTCCAGGTAGGTGGCTGTTTCCCTCCCTTCACCCCCACAAGATTTATTTCTGCACTGGGAACTGACTTGAAAGAGATTTCCTCCTAGCTGTTCACCTCCCGCAGATCAAAGGCAGCTTTTCAAGAAGCCTAAACAGTTTCATTCATTCATTACTGTAACTGTCATATTGCTCACATCAAAATCAAAACACCCACTAGTGCTGTCCACTGCAGGCAGAAACTGAAGCCATCCCTGAATCGGTTCTCTAAATCCACGGGGCTGAATAAAACCTTCATTTTATTAACCAAGTAGGAAGTGAATGTTTAGCTGTAAAGATGAGTCTTGCAATGATCCAGTGTAAAAATATGGTTTCTTATACCAGCAATCACACTGGTATACTGGGCCAAGTTCACTTTAGGATCCAGCTAGAAGCTACTACACCTGCCAAGCTGATAAGGACTAAATAAGGGATTAAAATAGGCGAGACCCAAAAGTGGAATACCATTTATGCTGGAAATTTAAAATACACTAAGGAAGTAAAAAACAATGCAAGAAAGAGTTCTAAAAATTTATGCCACAAGTTCAGTGTAAACGGAGATAAACTGGTAACACAGCTTGTCTTTGGACTGAAGTTGATGACATTTCCCAAGGGAACTCCACTCTGACATTACTTGCACGCGCTTCCCAAAATGCTATTGCATGGCACTTGCTGCTACACTTTCCAAAAAAGATGAAATACTAAACAACTGCAAGGAAAAAGACAGCTGTAGGTCACAGTAATGGAGCAAGCTCTGTGATCACTCCACATGCGTGAGCAGCTCTTTTGATTATTAGCATGCAGGTATTGCATGAGAAAAGCCAATGGACAGTGAGCCCAGAGCAGATGTTGAGCCAGAGCAGTGGGACACAAATGTGGTTAAGCATGATCTCACTTCAGGGCTGAGCAATCTCAGCCACAGCTAGCAATACTAGTTGCCAAGTTTTCCTTCCTCACTCCTTCTGTACTGGCTTATCAGCACGGTGGGAGAAGAGGTTGCAAAGGCAAAGATCATAGAATGGTTTGGGTTGGAAGGGACATTAAAGATCATCTGGCTCCAACCCCCCTGCCATGGGTCCCTCTAGACCAGGTCACTCAAAGTCCCAGCCAACCTGGCCTTGAACACCTCCAGGGATGGGGCATCCACAACTTCCCTGAGCAACCCCTTCCAGTGCCTCACCACCCTCACAGTAAAGAATTCCTTCCTAATATTTAAACTAAATTTACTCTCTTTACATTTAAAACTGTTACTCCTCGTCCTATCACTATACTCCCTGATAAAGAGTCCCTCCCCATCTTTCCTGTAGGTACACTTTAGGTACTAGAGGGTTCCTATCAGGTCTCCCTGGAGCCTTCTCTTCTCCAGGCTGAACAACCCCAACTCTCTCAGCCTGTCTTCATAGGAGAGGTGCTCCAGCCCTCGGATCATCTTCATGGCCCTTCTCTGGACTCGCTCCAACAGGTCCATGTCTTTCTTGTGCTGAGAGCTCCAGAGCTGGATGCAGTACTCCAGGTGGGGTCTCATAAGAGTGGATTAGGGGAGCAGAATCACCTCCTTTGACCTGATGGCCACGCTTCTTTTGATGCAGCCCAGAATATGGCTGGCATTCTGGGCTGTGAGTGCACATTGCCGGCTCATGTTGAGCTCCTCATCAACCAACACCCCGAAGTCCTTCTCCTCAGGGCTGCTCTCAATCCATTCTCCACCCAGCCTGTATGTGTGCTTGGGATTGCCCCAACCCAGATACAGGACCTTGCACTTTGCCTTGTTGAACTCCATGATGTTTACACAGGCCCACCTCACAAGCCTGTCCAGGTCCGTCTGGATGGCATCTCTTCCCTTCAGCATGTCGACCACTTCACACAGCTTGGTGTTATCAGCAAACTTGCTGAGGGTGCACTCAATCCCACTGTCCATGTCACCGACAAAGATGTTAAACAGCACTGGTCCCAGTACTGACCCCTGAGGAATGCCAGTTGTCACTGCTCACCACTTCGACATGGAGCAGTTGACCACAGCCTTTTGAGTGGAACCATCCAGCCAATTTGTTATCCACTGAGTGGTCCATCTATTACATCCATGTTGCTCCAATTTAGAGATAAGGATGTCATGCAGGACAGTGTCAAATGCTTTGCACAAGTCCAGGTAGATGACATCAGTTGCTCTTCCCTTATCCACCCATGCTGTAAGGCCATCGTAGAAGGCCACCAAATTTGTCAGGCACAATTGGCCCTTAGTGAAGCCATGTTGGCTGTCACTGATCACCTCCTTATTTTTCATGTGCCTTAGCACAGTTTCCAGGAGGATCTGCTCCATGATCATGTCGGGCACAGAGGTGAGACTGAGCAGTCTGTAGCTCCCCAGGTCTTTCTTTTTTCCCTTTTTAAAAATGGGGGTTATGTTTCCCCTTTTCCAGTCAGCGGGAACTTCACCAGACTGCCATGAGTTCTCAAATATGTTGGATAGTGGCTTTGCAACTTCATCCACCAGTTCCCTCAGGACCCACAGATGAATCTAATCAGGCCCTGCAGATGAATCTCATCAGGTTCCGTGGACTTGTGCACCTTCAGGTTTGTCAGGTGGTCCCAAACCTGGTCTTCTCCTACAGTGGGAGAAGTACCTCATTCTCCCAGTCCCCGTCTTTGCCTTCTATGACTTGGGCCGTGTGGCTAGAACCGTTGCTGGTGAAGATCAAGGCAAAAAAGTCGTTGAGCACCTCAGCCTTCTCCATATCACAGGTAACTAGGTCTCCTGTTTCCTTCCAGAGAGGGCCCACGTTTTCCCTAGTCTTCCTCTTATTGCTGACATACCTGTAGAAGCTTTTCTTGTTGTCCTTTATGTCCTGGGTCAGATTTAATTCTCTCTGGGCTTTAGCTTTCCTAACCTGATCCCTGGCTGCTCGGACAATGTCTCTGCATTCCTCCCAGGCTACCTGTCCTTGCTTAGACCCTCTGTAGGCTTCCTTTTTCTGTTTGAGCTTGTCCAAGAGCTCCTTGTTCATCCATAAAGCCTCCTGGCATTTTTGCCCAACTTCCTCTTTGTTGGATTGCATCGCTCCTGAGCTTGGAGGATGTAATCCTTGAATGTTAATCATCTTTCTTGGGCCCCTCTTCCCTCCAGGGCTTTATCCCAGAGTACTCTACCAAGCAGATCCCTGAAGAGGCTAAAGTCTGCTCTCCTGAAATCCAGGGTAGCTAGCTTACTGTGCACCCTCCTTGCCACCCTAAGGATCTTGAACTCCACCATCTCATGGTCACTGCAGCCAAGGCTGCCCTTGAGCTTCACATTCCCACCAGCCCCTCCTTGTTGGCGAGAACAAGGTCCATCATAGCACCTCTTCTCATTAGCTCCTCTACCACTTGGAGAAGGAAGTTATCATCTACACGTTCCAGGAACCACCTGGATTGCTTATGCCCTGCTGTGTTGTCCCTCCAACAGATATCAGGGTGGTTGACGTCCCCCATGAGGACCAGGGCTTGTGAACGTGAGGCTGCTCTTATCTGTCTATAGAGGGCCTTGGTCTTCCTGGTCAGGTGGCCTGTAGCAGACCCCTACTGTAACATCACCTGTCCCTCCCCTTCCTTTAATCCTGATACATAAGCTCCTGGTTGGTTCCTCATCCATCCCCAGGCAGAGCCCCATGCACGCCAGCTGGTCATTGACATAGAGGGTGACACTCCCTTGTCGTCTCCTCTGCCTGTCCTTCCTGAAGAGCCTGTATCCTTCCATTCCAACACTCTAATCATAGGAGCCATCCCACCACCTCTCCGTGATGCCAATAAGACCACAGTCCTGCAGGCATGCGCACGTCTCTAGCTCCTCCTGTTTATTGCCCATGCTACATGTGTTTGCATAAAAGTATTTAAGTTGTGTCCTCTATCAAGCTAACTTACTGGCTGGAGTGGCTGGTTTTCCTTTTTGCTGCACTGCAGGTGCTCTCCTGTTAACCTGTGACCCTTTTCCAGGCTCTGGGCATCTGTTATTGGCATTGGGATCATACTGGTAAGGAGTGGGATGGATTGAGGTTCCTGTCCCCTGGTGACTCTAGTTTAAAGCCCTCTTCACAAGCTTGGCAAGACTCTGACCGAAGATACTCTTCCCTTTCTCAGACAAGTGCACCCTATCTGGCCCCAGTAGACCAGGTTTCTCAAAGTGAGCCCCATGGTCTAAGTAGCCAAACCCCTGGCTGCGGCACCAGTCCTGTAGCCATTTCTTGATTTGCCAGATTCAACATGAACAAGATGAACTTAACACTGTAAAAGAGAACCACCATTTCTTTCCCACAAAGCAATTGCAAAGAGAGCCTGGTCAGACTGCTCATAATCCTACCTAAAGCAAATGCCTGTCTGTCTAAAGCTTGTTGAAAAAACTAAACAAGAGACCTGAAGGATAATGGGGACAAACAACTTTGTGTTGACCAGTGTCCCTCTAGCCCAAATTCCACTACCACATTGTCTTGCACCTTTTTCTTCTATTTAAGTGAATTTTCAAATAAGTCATCTCCTGCTGATCTGGGTAAAGTAGGTCTAAACTTACTTCCATGGTATACAGGAAGAAATTGCCTTGAAAGCTCTTCAGTGATGCTTCTTATATGAACAGGGCATATTCAGTCTGTTGAAGTCAGCCTTCAGATAGGTATATTTGCACAAATCTTAAGATTTTTATGTATCATGAGATTTTTCTAGATTTTTATTGTTTATAAGGCAAAGAACGCTTATCAGCTTTGGCTGGTATGACAAGTTTAGAGCTTCAAATTGAAGCAGAAAACATTAAACAACAAACAACATGTGTGAAAAGGAACAACAAACACAACAGATGTGAAAACAAAAGGAACCTTTCTACAGGAATATACTTCATTGTGGTTCACTAGCCTGTGGATAGTCCTTTGACTTCACTTTACACATTAGGACTGACAAGCCTTGAAGCTGAGTCATCCAGCTGAATCTTAGGAGAACACACTATGCACATCATGACTTTTCTTTGTTTTGTTCCCAGACGTTTTATCACACGTGACTTTGCTGCTTTGGCCTTGAAGCATGATCTTGAAAGTTCACTGATGAGCAATACTTGGCTTTTCACTGCACACTGAGAAACACATCTATGGATAGTGGTTTTGAACTGTTTTTAGATGAGAAACATCTTGGATCTATCCTTAAGCTTATATTCAAGAGAAGAACCCAAGTTCTGCCATTCCCTTCCCTGTAATGCAGGGAAAAAGTAGCCGCTTCCATGCCTGTTCCCATGAGCTGTACAACTCCTCGTGTATGTGAGGCTGAGAATGGTCTTGACCACAAGTATCCCTCATAAGGAGGGCACTGTAGAGACAAGTCTGATAGAAGAAAGAATGGTTGCGTATGAGGTACAATTGTCCCCACACAGTTATGTGACAGAAATACACAAACCACACGAGTTAAAGCGATGAAAGGACAGGGACAGCAGCCTGTCCCTAACCTCTACAGCAAGGGGCATCCCAGCCTCAGAAATACTCACTTTGCGTACGAGCTCAACACTACTATTACTACCACAACAACTACTACTATTGCACAAAAAAACAACCAAATGCTCAATTTGAATTAAAATATTTCAGTTTTATTGTAGACTCATAAATGAGTGTTTACACATGGCAAGGATGCCATGAAGAAAGCAAAATGCCACTTTTTCCCCCCCTCTGATTTCCTTTCCAAAGTTCTACTTTTGAAAGCACATTCAAAATAATCCTTCTTCCTTAGAACAATGACAATTATATGCAAATGAAAGCTCTCCTTATGATTAAACACATAACTTGCTTCATTGTAAAGTACTTCTGTGAATCCCACACCGTTAGGCTATGATGCTGTAGACTGCAGCCTCAGCTCTCTCAGGGTTAAGAGAAATCAAGATAAATGGCTTATGCAAAACTGGTCCAAGCTTTTTAAAAAAAAAATTATCTCTCACATTTAGCATGTGTGAAAGTTAACCGCAAGAGCTCGTGGTGACGGTACTAATCCCTTTTATACAGCTGTCAACTTAAATTAGCCCCAAGCTAATCTTTGCAAGTGTGACAGAGTGTACACATTTCCACAGATAAGTACTAATGCCTTATTCACAATATCCCTCTACTGCAGCAGGTATTGCGAAGGCCCTATAACCTGAAAGAAGTCAATCTGCTAATTTATTCTTTAAAAGTCATTATAGCAAACTGTATATGTATGAAAGCACACATATGCACGGCAAGGAAAAAAAGAAAAAAGAAAACTTTACATACAGCTTTATTACTAAGAATCCACAAGTAGAAAATTAATTCAACGCCACTCATATGTTGGTAATTTTTAAGAACAGCTTAAAGAAAAACTACAGCCTGCTGCTGGAGTTTTACATCCATCACTTCCTCTGGGGGAACACTAAATGGCAGATCTGCAGGAAGGGACCATGTGCAAAAAACACTACAATAACTCTTTGCCATAGAAACGTGCCTCAAAACCCAGTCTTTTACTTCTGTTACTAAAATTACTTCCATAGACCTTATCTTTGAAGCTGTTAAAATATAAGCTAAATGCAAGCCAATGAAATATCAGCAAACCTAAGTCTAAAAAAACAAACAAAAAAAAAGGTTGCAGGAAAACGTCAGCTACCTTAATCTTGACAGATCTTCATGATCCATCAAACAATTTGTACAGCGTTCATTCATTCTGCTTGAGAGTAACAGCCAATGCCAAAATTAGCTTTCCCAAACTCTAAGGTAAAAAAACAGTCACAGTATTTAATGCAAACCAGGATTAAAAAAATATTGCAGTTCTTTTACATGTATTTTATATACACATACATGCACACCTCTGTATAAAAACCTACTGTACTTCTCAGGAAAGCTATTCAAAGTTCAGTTAAATGTTATGTCATTGAAAACATCTATTTTTTTATGTAATATAGGTCAAAGTGCTTAATATCTTTGCTCAATTATTCAGACACCACATATGCAAAATGTCAAGTGCAGTGATAATGTGGAGACAGTCACCATAGGGACCCTGGTAAATTCAGCACCAGTAAAAAGAAGAATCACAACCAAATGCAGAATTTCTACCCGAGAGCAGGCATATAGCAGTGAACAAGTGAGTGTCTGTCTGCACTTGTGCATAGAGCTTGAAGACAAGGGTGTCCTTTCCAGCCCCATCCACTACCTTTATCCAGAGGGAAGGTACTCAAGCTCTGGGATCTGCACGCCACCTATTACCAGGGTATGCGACAACACGTCTTAGGGGTGCGCTGCAACCAGTCCCGCTGCGTCTCAGGACGCAAGCACTGGGTAGGCACCAGGGCTGAACCTCAGGGTAAATTGTCCCCACAGGCTTCTGCTGCCCTTGCAGGGGGTTTAGGATGAGGAGTTGTGCCCCCACCCAAGAGCAGAGGAGGCACAGGAAGGTCAAGGAGCAGTTTTGGAAGGTGCAATGCCAGAGAATCACAGAACGGTTGACCTTGGAAGGGACCTCTGGAGGTCATCTGGTCCAACTTCCCTGCTCAAGCAGGGTCACCTATAGCAGGTTGTCCAGGACCCTGTCCATAGGGGAAAGCAGAGGGAGCAAAGCACAAAGCAACAGAGACCTGCCTTACCCGGTGTGTGCACAGGATCTGGGACAAAGCAGGACCTGCTCATTGCCACCTTATGAAGCCTGAAACAGTGAATGGGGCTCGGGGCTCAGACCCAGCTCTGGTCTGAATGGGAGCAGCTACTACCAGGTCATGCTTCTCCAGTACTACTGTTTCTTCTAATTGTGCTGCAAACCAGCCTCAATTATGAATCTTACCCCTTCCAAAGTCAATAGCAAAAGCACCACTGGCTCCTATGAAACTTTGATCCAAGTCTTCACTTGCAAAGTTATCCACACACACCGGAAACCCAACAGACTGGCAAATACTTAGCACAAACACAGTAAGCAGGGCCAACATGAAATATTTTAAGAGCTGTAACTAAGGAGAGTCAACTGTGTCTGCAGAAGCTCGCAGGAGATGGGGTAGCCCAGCACAAACAGACCTAAGCAGCACTCATGGGATAGATCCTGCATGGCATGATCAAAGGCCCTCACAGTCCCAGAGAGGTCTCAACAAGAACAAAGTCAACACCAGAACCAATTGACTACTGTAACTTGTACGTAACCCTCACCATTCCTCTCAGACCACTGGGAAATTAAAATCATGTCAAGATCTGTAAAAATATGTATCAGGAAATAATAAAGTATTACTGTGTCCCTGCATCCTGCTACACCAAGGAACAACTTGTTTTCAGAAATTATAATTACAGTTGCACAAATGTGAAATATGCACTAAGGCAGTGACTAAAGCTGGAAGTTCAAAAGGAATTTATTAACCCCTTGACAAGACTGTAAATAAACATTAAGCAAAGCTGTATGTGGACTGAAAAGAAAACCCTGCAGAATTCAACAATTTAACAATTCAGAAAATTAGCAAGAGAGCCAACTTCTCAGGCAAAGGATGAAAGGTGAACTTTCACAAGTATCCCCTCTCTTGGCTTTCCCTGTGTAAGCAACCTTCACATGCCAGTGTGCTGCCCCACAGGGACACCTATGCAGTGAAATTATTTTTTTTAAACCCAAATCAACATATTGCCACAGCAAGACTGAAGAGACCATATGGAGGCAGAAATAGCAGATGATAGGGAGGAGAGTTCCTGCTTAAACTCACATTTCTGAAAAAGAAGTTATGAAGTTGTATCTTATAAGTCTAGGAAGCTAGCAATTAAAAAGAGATGGTGCACCACAGTTTAGTGCTATGTAACTGCACACATCAAATACTGATCTGTCTCTTCCTTGGGAAAATTCACTCAGGTTTGCCTTCGGCTTTGAGAAGTCAAGCCCAGAGCACCTTCACCTTGGCACTTGCAGTCGCTTTGCATCAAGAAGCCGAGTACTTTTAATCTTCTTAGGTGTCTACAGTCACCTACATGTGACTGCTGCTACAAGTATGGTCCCCAGAGGTGAGATCTAGTCAGACGTCTACAGTGCAGACAGCTAAGTCTGAGCTAATCACCCAGACTTTATTTATAAGCAAAGAGAAAGAGGACATTTAGGGGCATGATTCATCTGACCTATTTTAGTTGTTTACATTAGCATGAAATGTCTGTTCCTCTTCATGGACAATAAAGCTGAGCCTAGACACTTACACAGCAGGTTGTCAGCATGTGGTCAGATGATTCCCACCTTATGTGCCTGAGCTTAGGGGGGTGGAGGAGAAAAAACAAAAAAAAAAACCACAACAAAACCCCCCACCAACTTCTCTTTCAATAGGTTTTCTTGCTATTTGAAATGCATTTTCCTCAAAATGCATCTTTGATATAGAAGTTCCTTGGCATGACTAATAATGCCACCCAGCGCAGAGAACCAAGGTTGAAGTGGAAGTAGAAGAAACAGAATTAAATGTAGCAAAAATTATTTTTAAAATAAAGGCCATAGACAGATTACCACGTGCCTGAAATCTGGCATTATAGATCCTGATGTGACAAGTGAGTTTAGCATGGTGTGGTAATTTAAATGCATCTAAAACAGCTGGTGGGATTCTCAGACACAAAAGGAGATAATTGTAAACCTTATTCACAGCAATTAAATCTGTATAGGCTAAAATAGGATCTATTGTTCCCCCAAAATACTGGGATTGGAGCCAGAAGTAACTTCAATGGAGCGGAAAGTTGGCAGTTTGGAAAGGGGGTGAAAACTGTGTAATTCTCTGGCATAACAGAGAAAAAACCCAACTCACAACCAGAGAGTGAAGACAAGTTCAGAGATTTTTACAGAAAAAGAATTTCTCTTCTTCTGAAAGTACCAGGGAGATGTCAGAAATTAGTATTGAAACAGATGTCAACATAGACTTATCTCAGTGTGTACTCCACACAAACGGAAGTGTATCCAGTAATTTCTTCTGCTGACTGAAAGGAAGAAAGCTAGAGATTATTATTGCTATATTTAGACACTTGCACACTACCCAGATATGCTCCTTTGGAGTCATCCGAGCACATGATATTTAGACAGGCACAAGAAAGCTGGATAACAGTTATTAAGAGGCCAACGCTGCCACTAAAGAAACAATCATTAATCCGTACTCAATTCAAAACGATCAACAAGTGGTGGCAAAGGATTTGCAAATCATTTGCCAAGGACAAAATACCTCCAGAGCAGCATCAAGAGACAGCTGTTCGACTGGGAGAAGCCACAAAGAGGTGGCGCCAGGATCTTCAAAGCGGTGCACAGGCTGTCCCGCATTCATCAACATGTTCTAAGGAGATCAGTGTTCATGCTAGCTGGGGTGGGGGCTGTAAAGGCAGCACACGGAAAATCTGTTTTCAAGGTAGGGGAAAAAAAAAAAGTAAAATATATCCCTCTAAGCCATCTGAGAACATGCCTCTCTCCTGACTGAAAACCTGCAAAACCCAGACCGGGGATGCAACAAAAGTCTTCTGCTCGGTAAGTTTGCGTGCAGCTTCCATCTGCTCCTTCACAGAAAATAAATTGGAAAAAAAAAAGTATTTTTAAAGTTAAGTCTTAACTTTAAAGAATAAAAAAGTGTTTAGGACTCTGACAGAATGGTCTGAGAGAAGAAATGCAAAATTCCCCTAACTGTAGGCTGGAAGGTGTACCAAAGCGCCGTCTCCAACATTTACATCCATCCCTATGACTAGACCATGCTGCAAAAAGGCTCCAAGGGCAGCCTGTCACCACATTTGGTCCTGTCCTCTGCCTCAATGTTTTGTCCTCTCCCTGTACCAGAACCATCACTCCGATTTTTTGCTCATTCACCCACCCAGACAAACACCATCCCCCNCCAATAGGATTCATTTTTTTTTCAGATTCATTTCCTGATGGTTTCACAAGTTCAGTCAGCCCAGCAGAAAGCTGGAGACCCTGAGCCTGGTGAAAGGGAAGCACCATGGCTGCCCCGGCGAGGCAGCAGCAAACTCTGCACCTGCTCTGCTGTGCAAGGCTGCTCCTGGGTTACACCTTTGCTACTACATACAACTGGCCCTTCTCCGGCCAAGGGCCATGGGCTACTCTCTTCATCCTCTCCCAGAACTGAGTGTCTGCATCCAAACAGTCCAGAGCTGCCCAGGCTGCTCCTGGGCACCATCTAGAAAAACACCAGATTACACAGGCCACAGCTGTTCTGGGGAAACGCTAAGAAACAACATGCACAAATGCAGGACAAGCACTGAAGCCAACATTTGGTTCAGTAGTATTTCCTAGTACGAACGCTGTCCTGGCAGCCAGGACAAGACCTGCAACGAAAGCCCCCTGGATCCCTGCAGGACCCCTCTGCAGACTCAGGAATTCCTGCAGTCCTGTAAGTGCTGGACACTCAAATGGGATGTTCAACCATGACTTTCTAGTTGAGAAGTTCTCAGGAACCTCACAGAAACAAAAACTAATTCATTTTTCCTACGCACTTTCTCTTGAAAAGAAAAAGAAAACCCACTCTTACTTCACCATACAATCCACCTGAAATAATATTCTGCAATGAAAGATGAGTACAGATAGCTGCTGTTATGCATCACAAACACCTTAATTAAAAATCATTCATCTTCAAAAGCTCTTTCTCCAAAGGTGTTGTATTATTCATTGAAAGGGCTGCTGCTGCTGCACTCAAGGAAAAATAAAAGTTAACCATTCTTCTGCAGCAAGAGTATTCACTAATACAATGACTGTTTTGTAGTGCAGAAAAGCCCACGGTAGTTTTTGAACTAGCTAACCAAGATGTTGGTAATGACAGAGAAGGACAGTGAATCAGCAAGTCCCAACTCTGTGTGGAGTCAACAGCACAGCATCAGCACCACAATGTCACTGTCTTGTAGTGTGTGCTGGGCTGGCCACTAAGACGAACGACCAATGCTCTCTTTAACCTCTCTCCCTTCAAAGAAGAGAGAGAGAATATGAGAGAGAGAGAGAGACAGAGAGAGAGAGAGAGAGACTTATGAGTTGAAAAAGAAACTAAACTACTTTGATGAAATATTAATAGTATGACAAAAAGATAATAATATTAAATAAGAAAATAATGAAATATATACAATATATTCAAAACCATAAAGAGCTCGCAGGATGACGATCACATCACCAGCAAGCACTGGGAAAGTCCCACTCTGGACTTGGTGATGGATGGGAACTGGATTCTGGGTCTGGATTCAGCAATGCACAGATCAGAGTCAAAAGCAGATGACCAGAGTCCTCCTCAGACGCAGGCCATTGAAGAAAGAGGCTGACCACTGTGATCCCTCAGCTTTTATAATGAGCATGAGTCAGATGGAATGGAATACCCTGTTGGTCAGTTTTGGGTCACCTGTCCTGTCCACTCTTCCCTGCAGGTGCGACACCTCTACGCTCTTCCGCTTCCGACTCTCCAATGTGGCAAATAACAAAGTTAGCTGGCCTTGGCTGTTAGAGCAGTAAGTTAAGCTAAACCAAACCCGATAAAGCCTAAGCTGCCTCACATTCTCCAGTCTCCTGACAAGTTCTTCAGGTTTCAAACAGAGTCCTCCTGAGCTCTCTTCACCATTAGATACAACTGCACTGTTATGCTGAGGCTTTTTTTTTTTTTTTTAAAAAAAAAACCCACCTTTTTTCTTTAAACTCACTCTGTCTCAGGTTCCTCTACCCCTGCCAGGCCCCTTGGTTAAAGGGGATATGCTGCGGTGAGGCCACATCCCTTCCCCCAATCCTCAGGAAGGGATCAAGCTTTCTGACCCAACTCTTCAACCTTCTCTAGCTGGTTCTTGTTCCACCACCAAAAAACTTGTTTCTCTTTTCTCATTACTAAGAACTTTCTGTTTCTGCATCATCCTCCTTGAAGGGATGCTGAAGGAGGTATTTCCTACTTTCGGCCAATACTGTCCAAAGATACTGCGACTAAAAAAGAAAAAAGAAAAGAACACTCCCAGCTGTGTAGTTTATTTACCAGCAGTAAACAGAAATTTCATTGCAGACCAATATACACATTACTTTCCAACTGATTCTCAAAATTATCCTCCAGCTCCACAAGATTGTCTCCTAATATAAGAAAAGAGAGCAGCTCAGGACATGTTACTTCTTGCCTCCAGATTTCTTAATGCATTGTACAAGACAGTAGAATGATATAACATCCAATGGGTTTTACATATACAGCAAACAAAACTTGGAAGCACCTACACAGTAAGAGAACAAAAAGACAGAAAAGAATATTTTAAGCATGAGGGACAACTGCTTAATAGAAAAATATTCTCTTTAAATAATACTGCACCTATATATAATCAGTAAGTTGTACTGTACTTTATATACAAATATACAAACACACACACAAAAATATCTTCAAAATAACGAGTGAAGCAGCCAGAACCTTTCATCTTTGCATTGGATTTCTCACTTCTAACTGGCAAAGTCATGGCATTAATATAATTTTCCCTCCCTTTACCCATCAATCGTCTTAGAATACCCACCTCTTCCCTTCAGACTGTGTGTGTGAGGGGTTGGGGAAGTATTTCAACTGAAAAAGGAGATCCTTTACTCAACAGACTCAAACAGCCACAAAATATGACCATACCACCTACTGTACGAGTTTAAAGGGGGTTTTCAGGACCAGTTAAATCACCATACTTCCTTTACCTCCGTCTTCTTTGGAGATGTATACACACACCCCACCCACCCACATGTATATTTTAAACAGGAATAAACTTATCTGGTTAGGACAGATTTTATTTACCACACAAAGATTAAGAAATCCAATCTCTGCAGTTCTGAGTGTTGAAATAAAATGTCCCACAGAATACAGGAGTAATCAGTACAGCAATTAGAAAAGAAAGATTTAAAATGCAGGAGTCCTCCTCTACTGGGAAGAAAAAAAAAAAAGGGGCAAGCAAAAAATTTCCCATTCCTCTGAAATACTGATGATATCAGTAAGTACAAAATTCAATCTTACAAAGAGAAAGTTTTGAGCAATGCATTTCTGAAGAGAAGAAATACATCCTTCTGTGGCTGATGAATGGGCGGCAGTTGCAGCAGGGGCAAAGGAGTCTCCTGCCGCATTACCTGCCCTTACACACCTCCCTCCTCTAATGCATAAATTAAAAATTGTGTGGCTCCATGGTGTCAAACAAGGGAAAGAAGTGCACCTGCGGGAAGGTGGGGTAACTGACTTCCTCCCAAGCAGCGTTACGCGCTCAGGGGTGAGCAGGCTGCCCATTTGGGTCTGCAGAGAAACAAGCTAGCAGCAGACAACAGCACTGACTATGTCTTTCTGCTCCCCTAACCACTGGGGGATGGTGGTGCCAAGGGGAAAGGAAGGATGCCAAGCTTCGATCTGACAGCCCCATGGTCCTTATGATCTGCTTCCATATATAAACTGGAACAAAAATAAATAAATAATCAATTTCTGAAGCATCTTCAGAACTGCCTTGGCACAGCTCTGCTGTCCCTGATGTCTCAGGACTCTGAGGTAGCATTTTGGAGTAGACAGCAGGGAGCGGGTAGAGTGATTATGCACTTTACTAATAGTAGAACATTTTGTAAAAGATCATTATCTCCCACTGGAGTCCCAGGACCAGACACCTCCAAGTAAATGCCAAGAGAATTGCCCACTTCCTGCTCGATGGTCTTCTCATGTACATGACAGTTTCTCCGATCTCAGTTAATGACATTTTATCACTTGAGCTTAAATAAATGCATCTCCCACACATGTGACTCCTTCCCTTCTTGGGAAAGTTATTTTGGCTGGCACTTCTTGTCTTTTATGAAGAAAAGAGGCTTTTCCAGGAGGTTGGATGCTGAAGGGAAATTGCCTGCCTTTTTTGTTTTTGCAAGCAGTATTTCTGCTTAAGAAGGCATGGTTTTTCAATTACAGAAAAAAAAAAGTACTAAAATTGTTTAATCCTCTTATTTCCACATGCATGAAACTCTGCACTGTCTTCTGGATTTACTGTACTTTTCAGACTATAACTACCCGTTGAATATAAATTGAATTTCTGCCATAAAGACATCAATGAGAGGCCAGAGGATTAAGCAACAAGCCTCCCATCTTTCCCATTTTTATACACAGGCAAAAACTTCACTGCACTCTATTTTCTTACCTCTATGACAACAGTTCTATTTCCCCCACCCCTGATTTATCTCCTGCCTACCAGCACAAACTGAGCTACATGGAAGGAAAAAAAAATAATCTAAATGCCTAATTAAAACCATCAAACATTCCAGTTGGTAGTTGGCATCATTGTATATAATTTTTTTTTTTTTTTTTGCATTTCCTTCATCAGCTAACAGATTTTTGGTATAATGTGCTGTGAAGCATAGCAACTAATAACCTCCTAGGATCTGGCATATTTTGAACGTGACCTAAACATTTAGTAGACATTTTCTCTAGAGATGAAACTTAGTGTCCAATTAACATTTTGAATAGCCTCAATAACTACTGCAAAGAACACTACAATGATAATTGTATCCATTAGACTTCTGTGCTTCAAGCATCTTTTATCTGCCTATGACTCCACAGTGGCCTTCAACTGGGCTTTAAATATAACAATAAAAAAATTAAACAAGAACACTGTTACAGTTAATTCTCAATAGTACAGAGACTTTCAAAAATATCTTTGATTAAGATAAGACAGATGATTTTTACTCTATATTAACAGAGACATCCATTGTTTGGACATGGGAACAATACTCCCCAAATTGTTTAATCATCTCGGGCTTCATCCTTTACAAACTGTCTTCAAAACACGAATAGGGTTATCCTCGGTAACAGAGGCAGTATCACTTTGTTAACAGCACAAGAAAGCAAAGAGACAAGGATCACACTCAGCTTATTTGCTTTAAGAATACTTCCTGCATCATAATGTCTCTGTAGGCATTTATGAGACTCAACAGATTATAATACAGTCAAATATATACATAAAAATAAATATATATATTCAGTTTGTGAGGCTATTTTGCATAACACATATAGGTACAGGCCACAAGCTGTACACTCCTCAACCCAATCTATTTTGGGTCTCGAAAACCACTGGCTTATCTTCAAAAAATAAGGAGAGTACCTTTGCTTTCAGTGTATTTTACGATGCCTGTTAATTCAAAGAGAGGACTATTTCTGTCACCATCTGAGGAAAGAGGCTTTCCTGCTTGTCTGGGCAAGTGAAGGGGTGGGCACTCTTTCAGGCACTATCACTTTGGTCAGGAGTTAATGGAAACAAGCAACAGCTGAGAGATACGTACAGAGCTCGAGTCATCTCTGCATTGTGCTTATTCCTCACCTTTCAGGCAGTCTGATACTCACAGTTCTTCATATATTTAAAAGCAAGTTAAAAACTGCACAGAAGCCTGAAATGGCCTAATGGGACAAAAAGCTTTTCTTTCCAGCCCTGGCAGACTACAAGAATAATTAATTTTCCAAGCCTTTGGGAGCTAGATAAAAATAATAATGAAACCCCACAAACTGTCATGGGCAATTATATAAACGAAAAAAATGCAAAAAACCCTATATATATATAAAAAAAATTAAAATTTTTCTTGTCTCCTATAGTAGCTTATTGTATAGTAGCCCAGCTATGCATGCCTATAGTCTACAATACATTTCACAGTGCTTTGACTGATGCCAGTTGCAGTGACACAGGTGGGACCACTGCTCATTACAATACACCAATTTTTTTTTCTGATTTCAGACTATATCCCAACTGTCTCTCACATATAAAAATCAGACCACAGCTTCATTTATATTTATGGCTGAGAGATGGTGGTGAACACCAGAGGACACAGCTTGCAAGCAGAGCCGACACCAAGGCTATACACTGCGGTGAGGTTCCTGCTGGAGCTCACACCACAGCTCGGAGACAGCCCCCACATCAGCTTTGCTCATGCACCACACACAAGCTTTACTGATGGCACACACATCTACAGGGGTTTCCACTGGGAAGCAAGGGTTCAGTGGTAACATGCACAGTAACAAAAAACTTCCCAGTCTGCTAAAATGCAGCGGAACATACACAGGTCAGTAAGGAGGACAACCCGTGTGAGGAACTCTAGCTTGGGGAGAGGAAGGTGGCAGATGAATGGATCTGATACTGCATTAAGTAGAGTGGAAGAAGAGAAAGTTTAAAAGATTTCTTCCAGGTTTTACAGGTCTCTTGAAGTGGTAAGTCAGTTTTAGACTGGTGCCATCTATCAGCATCCCCAACAATTAAGTAGTACAGTCCTTCAAAGTATTTAGTTAGTTTTTGATTTAGAGTACATCTCTAAACAAGTATGTCAAGAACTAGCATAGACAGGAATTTTGCATTTAACAGTGTATATCTTTTTGTTACTTTTGAAATACAAAGTAGTAATCAGAAAATAATCGCTTCCTCACATCTCTCAGGTGAGACAGAACTGTAAAAATGCACATTTCTTTCAGACTAACAAACAGCCTTCTTCACCTACACAAAAGTCATCCGGCTTAGGTGAAGGGTCAGAAAAATATTTCCCTATTCTAAATCCCACCACCCCATCTGCCCTTCCCTCCCACCCCATACAAAACTAGCAAGGGCGCTTTACACTACCTGGAGTTTCCCTCATCTGTGGTGAGACCTACAGACAGGCAGTTTAATCAAATACACTCTTTCAGCAACATACCTTTTGAGGCTGAAGATCTCCACTTGCTGCTCCTGTTCCCGGAGGGTTTGTTGGCAAAGGGCAACTAGAGTTTTGCTTCTTGGCAGCTTAGGCACCTGCTTGACAGCAGCTGCAGCCTTTGGTGTCACATTTTGCCGTTGTCGCCAAGTGATGACACACAGGGGCCAGTGACACAGTGCTGATGCTCAGCCCACAGCAATTTCCCAAACACCAAAACCAGGGTTTGCTGCTTTCAAGACTGGGGAAACCTGTTCCACAGGTCGGTGTTAAAGGACAATTCTTCAGATGAGGCTGCTGAGGACTGTGGGGTAAAGCTGAGGACTGTGGAGTAAACCTTCAACAGCCTCAAAAGCAGTGATGAAAAAGCCAAGAAGAGGGGGGGCATGGGATACTTGTATTTTAAGTTTAGGCCTTTTTCCTACATAGTACCCAAGAACAACCTTTCGTGTTTCTTTTTATATGGCTGCTTATCCATTTACAAAAAGTTTCCTTTCTCCTAACTGTCACTAAAAATAATTACAAGTACAGCAGTAACTATAAATTTTGTAGCGACAGTTCATGTCAAAAAGGACCACCTCTACGCAAAGGACTGACAGAATGAACTCCGACCTCCAGAAGGTCCCTACTACCCCAAATCAGACTTATTTCTGCAAGAAACTGGAAGACCAACTTAGAGTAAACCCATAAAAGCAAGTGATTTTCCTGGGTGCAGTTCCACATCCCTGAGACCTGAACTGGGTTAACTGCTTCCCCCCATCCCTGCAAACAGTGAGTTTTCCCATACTCTGCTCCCTGGGAAGGACCCGTGGGTGGTTTACATAGCGCTTCTGCTCACCCCCCTCACCTCTGGCCTTCAGCTGTGGTAGCTAAGCCAGGGGAAGAAAGGATTACAGCAAATTTTTTCAATATCCAGCTCTATCTGCATATCCAGGACAAATTCCAATGCAGCAGAAACCAATATTAGCACTATTTTTAAAAAAGGAAAAGCTGGCTCCCACTTAGCATCTCATTTATTAGGAGATAACAGATGTTCTTAACATACATTGGCAAAGGAGGACAAAAATCAGCAAAATGCATATGTATTTGCAACCAGCACTGCACTGAAAAAGGCAACACATTTTTTATGTCATATCAGTCAAGCGCACAGAGGTTTACCAATCACAACCTGCAATCACACTGAACATATTGGTTGCCTTAGGCAACTGCCTTTTTTGCCTCAGCAAAAGAGATAATCCAGGTATTGGATCAGATAACCTGTAAAATTTTCTTCAATAAAAGCCTGTATGTCAGGCTTTTATCCTCCCATCAAATCAAGAAATAACTACGCTGAACCAAAGGCTCAGGGTTCAGCTCAAGCAATAAGCCCTCACGAACCTGACTCATCAGCTGAGCAAACAGGCGGCTGAGCCTTGACCGCCCTCCGGGTGTCTTTACCACCTTCTCTGTCGGGGTTTACAGCTCCTGCTGACACTCCACAACCCGCCTCCAGCCCGCTGCCTGCTCGCTCCCAGCCAAGCCAGCCTCCTCCAGTGACCAACGCTGAATCGCCAGCCAACATGGCCAAGCCACAGACACCACGCTATCCTGAGGACTGTTACAAAGGGATGGTTATTCTGGTGGACAGGGCAGGCAGGCAGCTCAAAGCACACCATCCTAAGATATGCCGGTTTTCCTGTGGGAGATGCTTGAAGGCTTTTGCACAAAGCAGCACAGTGCAAGCACAATGCTAGGTTGGGTTCAGAGGCCTGCTCCCATTCCCAACTCTCTCATGCACTGGCTGTGAGGTTTTGAGAAAGTTGCTTCCACTCAGGACAAAATTTCCAATTTATAATCTTGGCAAAAATGGGCAAAAACTGTATCATTAGGCCCTAGATAAGCCAGCCACGAGAAAAGTTTCATTCCCACTGAGGACTCTTAAAACCTTTAAAGTAAAAGTGTCAGCAGATCAAATACAAAAGTTTCCTCTCCATCATCTAGAAATTCAGGCAAGGATAACATAACAGCTTGCCATTTTGTTGTCTTTGTCTTTTTGGACAGCAGCGTTTGTAGGTACCACAGGAAGATGTGGTTTAAAACTGTTGTTCCTCCATGAAGTTCTGCCATAACGTAGTTTCAGGAGGTGAAACTACAGCTTCCATGTATTGTGTCAACAGTTATTTCTCTACTGCTGCACTCAGTAGCAGAAACCACCTGTGTTGTTCTGGAGAGATGGCAGGATGTGAGGTGGTGAACTCGGCTATTAGTAATGTTAACTCAGTGTCTGATCAAAGACTCCAAAGAACAGAGAGAGTCATGAAGAAAAAGAAACAAAAGATACAAAAGAAAAGGATGCTCCAGATTTGCGTTGGGTTATTTTTTAGGAGGGGGTGTGGTGTTTTTTTGTGGTTTTGTTTTTCTTTTTTTAAGCTGAAACATAAGGCTCAGGTTTGTTGGACCCTTGTCCCGGATGCTATCCTGTCTCCCACTTTACGGTCCACAAAAAATGGAGCGCACGCTAGTACCTCAGCTGCTCTGGTTCACATTCAGCTCAGTGTAGATGGCTCACGAAGGTAAATTTATGCTAAGATGTTTAAGTGTAAATCAAAGCAGCTAAGGCACAGGAGCTCTTTCCAATTTGCCAGCAGTGCTTTGGGGGTTTGTTCAAGTCAGCAGCCTTCTCCCAGCTTTGCAGGCAGGTTTTACAGCTTGCACTAAGCTGCAGGCTGCCCTGACCACAAGGCATTTACCTGGTTAGCTTTCTGCCAGCCGCACTCTGCATGTGATCTGTGTGTACCTTGATGTGGTTTCTCCACTCAGCAAAACACAGGTTGAAGGTTTGAATGCTGCAGCAGCTCAGGGCAGACACCAGACACTGTTGTAAGAGAGTTGTCTTGTACTGTACAAGATTTCTTGTGTGCAACTTTGATATTAATCAACTCTCAAGACATTTCAAGAGAAAACTCTTCAATACCCATAGGAAAAAACAAGTTTGAGAGAGAAGAGATTGAAGTGGTTAGAGTGTCTTTTTAGCTTCCTGGTCCTCACTTTAAGCAGCAGCTTCTTTCAGTGGGTACTTTTCAAACTTTAGAAGAGGTGATCAAGGAGAGATGACGTGGCAAATGGCTTTGTCATTTAGCAAGCTAAGGAATTGGAACAATTCCTCAGAGTAAACCTTCATCTGTTTTCTGGAGTCTTTGATCAGCAGAGCCCGAGCAATAGTCTCTCCCCAAAAGACCGTACTGATGCTTAAGAAAAAAAAAATATAAAAAAATGCAAGTGCCATGGAAAGCACAGAGTTAAAAGATGTGATATTTCCAGCACTTGATATCCACTGAGTATTAGACAAATAACCACTCCCTACCCAATCAATATTTCTACAAAACATGTAGTAACTGTCAAACTTTGTTTGAAACCCATTGACTGTTTTCAGCCAAGTAAGGAGATGTACACAGACCTTGTTTCCACAGAAAACTCAGTAAATAATTGATCAGAACAATAACAAAGATTAAATAAAAGAGTAGTTAGTGCAGACCAGTCTATAGAGTTCAACGGGAACGGCAAGTTGGTTTCTTTGTGGTGGGTTTTGGGTTTTTTTTGTTTGTTTTTAAGAACTAGGGGAAACAATGTGGTTTTACCAAGTAGGTAACTACAGAATGAAGAATCACACAAAGCTGCACTGTAACTCCTGTGCAGCATAACAGAGATAATGCCCAAAACACCAGGTTTCAATGCTTTGCTTCCAGCTTCCTTTAAAGCTTAAAAAGGTTTTAATCAGAAATCTGATGTCCACACACAGCTAGACACAACCAGTACTACAACAGATTCAGCATGATGCAATTTGTCTAAATTCCTGGTACTCATTTGCACACCTTCTTGTTGAAGACATACTCCTAAACAAGTACAGACTGTATCTTATACCTCATTAAATAAAGTAGAAATATTGCACAAATGAAAATAGATTTATATAACTCATTAAAGAAAAGCTGCCTGAGTTGCACACTTTTTTTTCCACACTATCACACTAACTTTTAAAAAAAATACTCTTAAACATATCCTAGAAGATCCTCCTCCTCTTTTCAAAACTAACACTGCACATGGCAGGAAGAGGGGGTTACTTAATATAAACACCCAAATTCAGTTCTGCAGTAACACGTTTGTTTTTTATATGATGCTTACAAAGAAAACAACTACAGGCATATTAAGCTGAAATTAATATATTCAATCTTTCTCTACATCTACTATACTGTTTCACATTCTATACTGGTAAACTGTAATATGTGATGACAAACATTAAATGTACAATGTGCCTTGTGAGCATCTTAGGTACAGAATGGGAGATGTGCTAGGGGAGATACTCAGTTGAAACTTTAACTAGAAGAGCTTGGAGGACATGGAGGGAAATTATTTCATCTCCCACACCATGAGATAACAGGCCAGTGTCCAGTGAAAGAAATGAGGATGGAAAAGTCAGGACATTCCTCATGTTTCAGGCAGGGAGGGGAAAATAACTCAGAGCAGCCGTTCTCACAATCTCTGGCAAGTGCCTTCAGAAGGACATATTACCTTGAAGAAGGATACAGTACACAGAAGGAAGATGTAGCTTTAGACTCTCTGGGACATTCCAGCCCAGCTGCAGGGCTTATTAGCCACCATCACAAGGTAGTTAAGATACTGCAGTAGCTAAGAAAGAATCTCATGGTAAAAGAAAACAAAACCCACCAACAACAAACAAACAAACCAAAACCAACAACCACCAAAACACACCAACAAAACTCCCACAACTTATGTCTAAGCATAACCCTAAAAATACATTTTGATGTGTCATCTTTTTACAACTTTGAAAACAAACTTTTTCTATAGTGGATCAAAAAACCACATATTTTTTACCCCTAAACCTTTCCTTAGAACCAGTCTGACCTGAAGACATCTGGTACACAACAAGGCAGCCCACTGGCAAGGACATGAACGATTCTTGTGATGTTCAAGTCCCAGTTGAGTTCAAGGGTTCTCGGAGGATAACAGCATGCTCCTTTACTAAACTATCAGTCACACAGGGATTGCATGGGTCATTGCAGGGATCTGGGTGGAGAAGGGGGTTATGTGACAAGCTGTGGGCAGGTCACCTCCCTGGTACTCAACAGTTCACTCTAAGCATGTCTAAACCTCGCGAGTCCTCAAGGAATTCTGCAATGAACATGAAGTTGGCATATGAGTCATCAAAACACAGGGCAGGAGTTAAGCTTTTAAATTCAGCTACAGCCTGATTTGAACTGACAGAGATGCCATTTTACTTTGGTGACCATAGCAAGTTGTGCTATATATTTGACCAACACTTACATCAGTTTTACCTTGAACAGCTTTATGTTTCCAGTAGGTTGCTGCCATAGTCCAGAAATGATGGTCAGTTTAGAAAAAAAATAAAAGGGAAAATTTTTGTTTTGAGATAACACTTGGATTGTAGGAAAAAAATCATCCCAGGGTCTACTCAGAAACATGAATGTGCCTTGACATACACTGATGAGACAGATGCAGATGTGTCTTTCTTTAGTCATGTTTAACCATGTTTAAAATTGCTCACTGAGGGGAATAGCACTGCGATCACAACAGCAGGGAAACTTGAGGGAGGATTTCCAACCCCCTCCAAGAAGAGTTTTTACTGACAATTTGGATCAATGTTTGTCTTGAGCTATGAGTTCCTTTCTGGGCTACAGAAGACAAGCACATACATTTTTCCTCTCCATAACAGATAAAACATTTTCTAGAGGAACTTAACAGGTGTTGGCATCAAATGTTCAAGTACTTTGTATAGACTGGTTGATCAGAGTGTACTGTTTAATCTGGCAGAAGAGGAAAATATCCAAATTCTTCTGTTCTTGGGTTTCACACCACATGCCTGGCAAAGAGCAAGCATGTTAACACTCACTGCACATGAGCTGTGGTTGGTTACTGACAGCAGAGTCACATCCCAGCTGGTGAGGAGGTACCTCCTCTCCCCAAGAAGATTCCCTCACTGCTAGTCAAAACCCTCCTTTGATGCTTGTACCTTGATGTGGTAGAAGGCTTGTCCAATGACCTTGAAAGCTATTTTCATATGGAATTATAAAACCTGAAGTTAGGGCAATGCATATTGGATAAAGGGCAAAGATCAAAAAAGAAGAAATTAATTGGTCATCAAAAAAATTAGAATTATTTTCACTCGCCAGCTGAGAAGTGTTTGCTGTTTATACTGTGCTGTAATTCTGATGCATACTCTCCATCTTAAAACCACATAAATATATTTGGCACTGGAATAAAAGGGAAAAAAAAAGTTTCAGCATTCAAGCTCATCTAATAATACCAATGAGATCACATTAAAACAAACAACCCCCTGCCAGACAGATAAGGGAAACTATTAGCACTGTAAGATCAAGTCATAATGGATTCATTTCAGGAGAAGCTAAAAACCCCAGGACTTTCAAAGGCGATACATAACCGTCCACCTGCCAAACATTCAGAACAGCATCTTCCCAGGCAAGAATTCACAGCATCAAACTGACAGTGTTGAAACACGCAGTTATCCTGGACGCTGTTTGCTTTTTCCTCATGCACAGTGAAGAAAACAAGAGGCAAAACTGTCACCATGATCCAAACACGGTAAAGGCTTCTTTAAACACAACCCTTTTCTACCACAAGCTCTTGGGAACTCATTGAAACTATGCCCAGGTCCAGGAGGTGGCCAGTTTAATTTACAATTGTTCCTCCACCTTCTTCCTCCCTCAATCCCCTTGTTAAATCAAATAAAGCAAACACAGGTGGAGCTGCAGAGAAACAGAGCCATCAAGTTGCACAAAACCACCTGACTGATAGCACTGATTACAGCAGCCACCTTTCACCATGTCACACCTCAGACCCAGCCTGGTGGGACTGGCAGCAGATGCCTGTGAAAGAGCACGAGGAACCGCATGGATGTACATGCCCTCCTGAATTTCTAATTTTTTTAATTAAGTCCAAATTTTAGGATTTTGGACCTCATCACCTCTTGCCACTGTTCTCACTGGAAATTCTTTTAAAATAAATATACTAAATTTGGAAGCTACAGTGTTACATGGCAAAGTCAGGTCAGTAGAGGGCTAATCCTGTCCATAGTGGGATGACCGCCTCCCTGAAGAAACACAGAAAAGCCATCTCCACTTCCAGGGTGAGAAGACAGCCATTCACAGAAGGTGCTGCCAAGACTGTACCTGAGCAGAGTTATCCTGAGTCCCAACACAATGCCGAAACAGTCATCTACACCTCTAGCTTTCCACAGGAGTCACCTCTGATGGCTTTTGAAAAGTTGTGAATTACTTCATGAGCATACTTCGTGATTCAATGGGTTGTCATTTTTGCTTTGTCTTAACTTTGGAGAGTTGTCCAATTATACCAGTTTCATTTAAGAGATTCAAAGTTATTGAAGCAAACATTTAAGAAGTTATCGATCTGTGCTGCTTTTCATCACCCAACTATGTACCATCATAATCAACTATATACCATTCATAATCTGAATTTTTCTCCTCTCTACATTCAAGGAGTGAAGAAAATTCAAGACAAAGCCTTCTGACTTCAAATCTAGAGTTATTTAATTCATAATGAGAAAAATTCTAACAATTACAGAAATTTATACTGAGAAGGTGAGAGACTTCATCTTAAGTTACAGAGAAGCACAAAACTCAAACCATTCTTTGCTGGTATTAAGTAACCATGTAAGAAATTAGGAAGGAATATAATTCCAGTAGAATTGAACATTGGATTATGCAACATATGTTACTGCTTGATTAATAGCTTAAGGATATCACTGAACATAAAACATTCAGCAGAGAATGACATATCCTGGCAGTTCATCTCCAGTGCTCACATCCAAGAGATAGAGCATCATTATCCTTGCAGCTGGCTCTCCTTCTTCTCACTGTCCCACACTATGGGGAATTCAGGTTGCACAGTCCCAGGGCTGCTTCTGGACAAACATTAGAGGGACTAGAAAGCAACATGAGGTTATATCACCAAAGCCGTACCTAATAGGACAGTTATCTCACAAAGCCATCATGCTAAAAAGCCTAGTCAAAAGTTGAAAGTATTTTTTTTCCTGAAAAATTATAGCTTTACAAAACTTTAAAGTCCAGTCACCTCCTTTCAGCACTGTTGCATTGTATCTAGTATGATATAAAGCATTTTCCAATCTGTAAACATGTACCTGATGATGAAGGTGTCTCAGGTTTATGCAGTGTGAGAGTGAAAACCACACCTCCTAATATCAATTTTTAAAAGTCATCAAACATCAGGAAATGTGTTCCTCTGCAAAGTCCCACAAGATTCTGCTGCTGCTTAAACCTGACAAATTTTTCCCATGTGAATTATTGCTTTATGATTTGCCTTAAAAATAAAAAGCCTGGAAGGCATTTAGGCTGTTAAAAATTAATGAACAAAGGCCTTTTAGCTCTTACTTTATACTCAGTTATCAAGAGGTCCTCTGTGAAGGATTTCATTAATTTGAGCAGAATTGATGGAAGCTGCCCACATAGACTCTCCTTGCCAATTTTAAGTGTACCATAGTAATTGTACTAACACCCGCTCCCTTCCACATGATGCAGAAGTAATGCTTTCATCCGTGACTCTCTGAGCTCAGACAGAGAAGCACCCAGATCTCTGTACCTGCTTGCAGGTATATCCTTGTTATTGAAGAAAAAAAAAAAAGCTGCTTCTCCCCTAACCTACAACACACATCCACACCCTGCGTGTTTCAGTAATAAGCCATGAATACGGACTTGAACAGGGAACTTTATCTTTTGTATTATTCAAATAATGAAGTTAGGCAAGATGTTTCAAGAAATAAATTATATATGATAAACATAAATACCTAAGAGACACATTCACAGGCTAAAAGCAGATCAGCATAGAGATACTGTACAAGTGGGGGGGCGGAGGAAGAAACAATGTACACCCCCCCCCATATCTGTCCCCCAAACCAGCCAAACAATACACACAACTATCTTAATCAAAAAAATGTTTGTGGATCATTTCTCCCCCTCTATGTTTCCATCCCTCCCAGCTACACCCACGCAGTAGCTACATATAGCAAAGCAAAAACATTTTCAGGACTGTTTCCACCTGTAAGGACAGCAGGCAAAAACAGAGGTAAAAATAAAGTAATAAACAAAATTTACTTAGAGCAGCATTCCTCCTTTCCTTCCAAGCCATGAACTTCAGTGCTGGGGTTTAAGACCCCTTCTATATCTGTTGGGGAAGAAGAAAGTAGCTGTGAGCAATCTGGGCCAGTCCACAAGCTGTGCCTGGGAACACGCACCACCACCATGGCACTGCTCCTCCATCCCACACGCGGGCCTGGGCACAATGCAAGCGCAGAGCTGCCAGAAGCTTCCTTCACTATGATTACTTCTTCCTGCTGGAATACATTCTCCACTCTGAACATGGTTGAATTGGTTGAAAAATGCCCTTTGCAAATATACCAACTGCAGTACAACAGTTCTTGCCTGGGACACAGGAGTACGCTGGAGCAGCCAGCAGCTGACACTCGAGCACTTCACCCATCACTATCAGCATTCCTGCAAAGAGGCACACAACAAGAACTGAATCCTAGTGTAAAAACACCAAATCCTACAGATTCTCAACTGCAGGTGGACACGACCAGCGAGGTAGCTGACAGCATCAGCCACGTAAAAATGGATACGTGGAACCTAGTCTTTCAAGTCTGGGCTTCACAGAGTCTGTTTATCCTCTCCGTGCCCAGCCAAACACCTGAATCAGCTTTTTTATTCATTCACTGGAGATGCCCAGTCACAAGATGTTAGTTCCGCCAATCAGGCTCTTAAATACAGACTCAGGAAGACACGTCTCGAGCGCTGACATGATCTGGATCTGTCACTAAGCCTCCTAATTCCCTTTGAATTTCAGTCCAGCTCAGGAATCCTGCAGCTGGCTATAAGCAGGAGCTCATGCCAAACAGAGAAGGCAACCTTCATGCCTTGCATGGGATGGCTTCTACCCTGGGGAAGAGCTGTACTGTAGTGCATCTGCAAAGTTCCAGTTGAAAACAAATACTGGGGGAAGAAGGCTTTTTTTTTTTTTTTTTTAAGCTGTCTGTTCCAAAAGCAATGGTGTTCGGCTGAAAAAAGTGCTCAGCTTCAAAGATAAATTAGTTTCATTGCTAGTAACCAACCCAAAGCAGACAGCACCAAGGAAGACTACTAGATGCCAGTTAGTCAAGAAAAGCACTAACAATCAAACAAGCAGCAGCAGCAAAATTCCAATTCCTGCAGAAATGCAGGCCAGTGACCCCAGGTACAGGTGGCCCATGTTTCAGCCCTGCTGGTCCCGGCTCGGCGATTACATCAGCCAGAGACTCTTTGAACAAGGCTTTCTGGTTCCTCTGATGGGTCCTTCATCATGCAGTTAAACAGGTTCAAGCCAGTTAAAAGCACAAGTGAATAACTCACTCATATTAAAAACAATACTGGACTGTGAGTGCCAACCCATAAAAACGCTACCATTGGTAGTTGCGCAGGTTAAAATAAATCTCTACTGTTGCCTCATTTTTTTGGCCTGGTACCTGCCTATTAACACCAGAGTGCTATGGTAGTACAAGACAGCCACGTCCAGGCTAAATCCTACAGAACAACCTTGGCAAGGTCAGTGACAGTCACAAATGGAACTTTTAGCCAATTTTTTCCAGAGATCAGTTATCTAGACCCCACAACAAATGAGAGGAGAAGAGAAATGTCATTAGTGAAGTCAGTAGATATCTGGCACGGATGCAACTGTGTAGAATTAAAGAAAACAAAATATTCAATAATCAGGTCAAACATACAACACAAAAGCTGGGTTACAGAGTACGCAATCAGTATGTATCAGCCAGCTATGAAAAAAAAGTTCAACAGATAAATATACAAAGTTTCCTTTCATCTTCTCTTTTTTCAAAAAATGGCCTTTAAAATAGATGTTTAAAAAGTACTAACATACCTTAGTTTGTACCACTTCCTTTTTTGTTTTCTTAAATGAACTAGTGGATATCAGTTAGGGTAACAGGTTCCATGCTGGGAAATGTTATGATTTCTGAAATAACCATACATGCTGCAGTATTCCCTTGAAAGCATGGAAAAGAAAGATCTACAGCCACAGTCCTGCTGCCAGTACTAATGTCTGCTAGCACACAAATTCCAGATAAAAAGACACCTTTCTAATCATTTTGGAAACCCCAGATTAAGATTTCTATAATCAGCGTCAAACACTAATTGAGTGGGGAGGTCAACAGTCTCAAACACTGCTATTAAGCTTGCTCTCTAGCATAAGGGAAAAAGTAATATATAGTCTAGAGATCTGAAGCAGCAGTGTAATTAATCATTATTATCAAGTCCTAAGCCAAAAAGATCAAATGTTACACTACCAAGAAGGATATAATCTGAGCCTCCTGAATATCACAAATGCAACCTGGGATAGCACAGCACAGGTCACTGGCTGTGAGTTCCTGCACTGGCACGCAAGGATGGAGGCTGGCTGCAACCGCTGGATGCCTGTGGCTGTGGGGCAAGGAGGGATGGAGCAGCATAAAATAAAAAATGTTCATTAGATAAAGTAAGCATTTATCCACAGAAAGGGCTATGAAAATGGATGTTTCCTACACCTTTAAAAAATGTTCAGAAGTACAAAGGTGCACCTGCTTTGAAGTAAAGTCCTTTTCTGTGATGCACTCAAATTCTCTGCACAAGAGCTAGATCAGAAGCTCTTAACTCTGAAGCTGCCAAGCTCATAAAGGAAACAACTTTACTAAAACAAAAAGCAAGTATGAGTACTTTTTGTTAAATACAAGCTCTCTTGTGTTCTTGACCACACAAAGGTCTGGGCTGGAGCAAATACACAGGAGGAACAGTGGCCTGATGTGATGATACCCTTTAGTGGCACAACAGAAGAGGGGTCAGGACGATTCATCCTTGACAGGAAAAACAGCATTTTACTTTTTTGTTAACCCAATAACATGCCAAAGCATAGCATCAGGCTTTACTAAGTTCTTTGGTTGGAACATAAATGTGTGTAGGTGACAGCCACCTGAAGTAGTTGAGATGCTCCGTCCACGTAAAGGAGATCAAGAATGATGGCAGCACAGAGGGGGATGCACGCCCTCAGAGCAAAAAGGGAAGAGACCCTGTGAGGTCCAGTACATAAAAAGATAAAAATATTTTTTAAATAAATGATAATAAAGAAAAAAAATATTAAAGTCACCTCTACTGATATCCATACAGCCATTTTGGTTTCTTTGGGGTTTTATTTATGAAAGTCCACCTAATTCAGGGCAAGACATTCTCCTCATTCCAGGTGCTCAGCAGCAACCCCCATGGTGCCCGAGGAAACACCCATTCCCCTCCCAACATGGACTTTACAGTTATCAGAACCAACACTGAAATGGCTTTGACCAAGGACATTTCTCTATATGCTAGAACTGATGCTGAAACCCACCCACGCTACTGAGCCACACTATGTGATGAGTCCTGAATAAGGGAAATCAAACAAAAAAAACCAACCCTACCCAACTTCTATTAAAGTCTTCCTCTGAATTAAATTTTTGTTGCTAACAATAAAGCTCTAATTCACAGCTCTTCTATTATAAGAACAAGATGGGAGATATTGCTATAACTACAGCACCTACTCTGACAGCTGACTACCAAGCTGATGGAGAACATGCAAACTTCCCACAAGGAGGAAACAGTCTTTGACAGGACTTCATTTTTTAAATTTCTGTGTATTTATTTGAGGCAATACATTATTATCCAAAACAGTGGCCTCCACACTGATTGTGCATCCCATCAGTAAAAAAAAAAGTTTTGACCATGCACCCACAATATACATATATTTACTTACAAATCATATACATGTATTACTAAAGTTCTAATATTCTCTTCCTGCACCCTAAGGAATCATCTTGCACACTCTGTTTTGGAGACCATTGGTCTAGTAGAGGGAGCTTTACAAAAAGCCATTTATTCAAGAGACCAAAAGACATTACATACTAAGATGAAAACGTAACTAACAAGGCAACCCCTCTTCTAGAGGCATATCAGTTTCTCCACAGCACCTGCATAGAAACACTGATCCTACAAAGATTTTTCCCAGGACTCGCCAAGAGGCAAAGACTCCCCAAAATCACCAAAACTGGAGAACACTCATATCTCTCCTCTGCAATACAGTGTAAACATCTGGATAACAGAGTTCCTATAGGACCTATACCCACAGCTCTCCCCAAACTCCCAGCAACGTTACACTCAAACTGAAATATTGGACCACAGTTTTTCCAGCAAAGGGACAATAGCTGTACGCTAGCCACTGCTCTCTAGCAAAAAAAAAAAAAA
>VUYV01000157.1:384799-395204 GCA_008711295.1 Anarhynchus alexandrinus | reverse complement strand
ACTGATATCCATACAGCCATTTTGGTTTCTTTGGGGTTTTATTTATGAAAGTCCACCTAATTCAGGGCAAGACATTCTCCTCATTCCAGGTGCTCAGCAGCAACCCCCATGGTGCCCGAGGAAACACCCATTCCCCTCCCAACATGGACTTTACAGTTATCAGAACCAACACTGAAATGGCTTTGACCAAGGACATTTCTCTATATGCTAGAACTGATGCTGAAACCCACCCACGCTACTGAGCCACACTATGTGATGAGTCCTGAATAAGGGAAATCAAACAAAAAAACCCAACCCTACCCAACTTCTATTAAAGTCTTCCTCTGAATTAAATTTTTGTTGCTAACAATAAAGCTCTAATTCACAGCTCTTCTATTATAAGAACAAGATGGGAGATATTGCTATAACTACAGCACCTACTCTGACAGCTGACTACCAAGCTGATGGACAACATGCAAACTTCCCACAAGGAGGAAACAGTCTTTGACAGGACTTCATTTTTTAAATTTCTGTGTATTTATTTGAGGCAATACATTATTATCCAAAACAGTGGCCTCCACACTGATTGTGCATCCCATCAGTAAAAAAAAAAGTTTTGACCATGCACCCACAATATACATATATTTACTTACAAATCATATACATGTATTACTAAAGTTCTAATATTCTCTTCCTGCACCCTAAGGAATCATCTTGCACACTCTGTTTTGGAGACCATTGGTCTAGTAGAGGGAGCTTTACAAAAAGCCATTTATTCAAGAGACCAAAAGACATTACATACTAAGATGAAAACGTAACTAACAAGGCAACCCCTCTTCTAGAGGCATATCAGTTTCTCCACAGCACCTGCATAGAAACACTGATCCTACAAAGATTTTTCCCAGGACTCGCCAAGAGGCAAAGACTCCCCAAAATCACCAAAACTGGAGAACACTCATATCTCTCCTCTGCAATACAGTGTAAACATCTGGATAACAGAGTTCCTATAGGACCTATACCCACAGCTCTCCCCAAACTCCCAGCAACGTTACACTCAAACTGAAATATTGGACCACAGTTTTTCCAGCAAAGGGACAATAGCTGTACGCTAGCCACTGCTCTCTAGCAAAAAAAAAACCCAACAAACAAAACCACATCATGTATGCAGAGTCCATGTTTGAAGTGCTGATCACTGTATCGGTGGGTTTTAGGAAAAACAAAATCCTCACGTAGCTCTCCTCTCTGGGTTTACAGATGATGATTGTTTTCAAATTGCATGTTCCTTTCACATAGGATTTCACTAGCTACAGCTGTACTACACAATTTCTCACTGAACCATATAATTAGGTTACATTTTTAGCTGACTACATAATTTGACCTTCAGATGTAACAACTGCATGTGCAGACTGACATTCTGGACATGCACAACTAGTCTTGGCCATATCCTGCTTCCATTGAAACCAACGGCAAAGCTTCCTTTAACTCAACGACTGAAAAACTCTTTTTTTATAGAAGCAAGCATAGAAACCTTAGTCAAAGAACAATAAACTAATAATACTAGTTAAATACATTAAAGGAAACAGAAGCAAATTCAGTGAAAACTGCTAGTGAACAGCAATTGATGACCCTGGGACAAGCATCTGACCGTTGCAGAGAACTGTGTCTGTATGCAAAGAGGATAGACCGAAGTACAGGGTCCATCTAAGGTTTTTGCGTCTGTATCAGTGTTTACAATTCATTTTCATAACTAGTTTGCTTCATGAGAATAAAAGGTTGTTATAATTCTTTGTCTCAGACTTATTCCTACTTGAAATTAACAGTGTTTCAAAGACATAATGACACCTTTCAAATTCTTCAGCTGGAGAACAGACAGAGATGAACCTTTTGGGGGAAATGAACTGTCAGATACAGAGTTCGACTATGAGACTGTTTAAAATTGAACAACGATTTTTTTTTTTTCTTTTAAATAGTTATTGCAGATATTTGGAAGTCATCATCTACTAGCAGCCTCTCCATAATAAACAGTCCCCACTCAAGGATTTACTACCTATGGTATACTGTAAGTCTATTCTTGCTTCCACGAACCAGCTGATCTTCTGAGTTCTAATAACAACCAGAAAAGCGTTCAGGTCACTTCACTGAAGCATTTATTAGACTTACACAAGAAACAATTCATTCACAGTTTGATGAATGTTTCTCTGTGGCCGGTATTCTTCTTAACAAGAGTTTGAAAAGGTTATTCTCAGTATCTTGAATGAGTAAAGACATCTGTTCTTAAACACTTTCTAAAACCAGACTGAGATCAAGTGACTATAAGTACCACATAAATCTGAAATTCCCGTCCAGGTCTCTGCAATATCAAAGTGATAAATCCTATTGGGTTCTGGACTTCTAAGGTATGTAAGATTTTTTTTTTTTTCCCCCACTTCACGACAGACCAGCATAGAGTTTTAAGTCCCTCCACTCCATTCATCAATTTATTTGGCACCTCTATCCCTGTCATCTAGGCAGGGTATTGCAGCAGTTGTTCTGACCTCAAAGCTCTCAGTGTTTTCTGGGATTTCAAGGCAAGAACAAGGCATGAAGAGGATATGGCCTTTCTAAACTAAACCCAGAAAAGGGCAAATCTCAAAGCATGGCAGGTTCAGCAGGTTTTGTAGTGGTGTGTAGCCATCTTCTCATAATGGCCTTGAAGAGGCTTGGAGAATGAACCCTAGATCTCCCTCTGACCAATGTTGTCATCTTATGCTTGCTCCCCCAACATCTTGTTAATCATTACCATGAAACTAACATACTTGACATTGAGACACTCTCCCATATACTCTAGCAGGTCCTGCTGGGTGGGGTTTTTTTGTTTGTTTGCTTGGGGTTATTTGTTGTTGTGGTGGTGGGTTGGGTTTTTGGTTTTTTTGTTTTATAAAAGCACACTCTTGACTCTTGAGGATGTACAAGTTGAATACTTCTTTCTTCACTTCATACCTAGGTTGTGGTCGACTCTTCTGTTTTCTCCCTTCACAGGCTGTAAATCAGGTCTTTTCTTTCTAGTCCATTTTCCAATTGCACTGCCTTTCCCTCCTCTTCTCTTTTTTTTTTTTTCCACAACTCTTGCCTATGTGAGCGAATATGATGATGCAGAGACTCTCCGACTCTCCTCTGAAATAGTACAGCTCACAACGGTCCATCTAAACCTTGCCTCCACTCCCTCTTCCTCACCTCAGGACAGCCTTATCCATACTGCCTGGGGGGAACAACCCCTAGTCCATGCACATCCCCAAACTGCACCAAGGCATTGCCTAAAAGCACCAGATGCCATGGCCCAAACCTCTCAGACAGTCCGAACAACTGTGGCATTGGGCTTGGAGACCGCGCCATGGCACCACTCCACTCAGCAGCATGAACCACCTACAGCAAGAGCCTTGTGCCTGCAAGGCATCGCTGCTGACTCGGTTGTGCCAGTCACCAGGCTGTCTCCCCATTTGTGTGCATCACCTTCAAGTTATTTTAACGCATACCACATGGCACATGGCTCTGTATCCACTTGCTTCCTCCTCTTCTCTCCCTGACTCTTTAATGACAGCAAACCCAGTCTCCTCCTCCATCCAGCTTCCCTTGCAGGCTTGCAATAGCATTAACAGACTTAGGTTTTTAGTGTCTCACCTCTGTCAGATTATTTCTAATTTTGCTCATACAGCCCTGCATCATACTGCTCCTCTGTGTCTTCTTGCTTTTGCCACGTTTCAGGCTGGGTATGGCTCTGCCATGGATTCTGAAGCACCATTTCAAAACACGTCTCCGCTCTGACACAAAATACCAGCTTAGCTGGACATGCAGCAGAAAGAAAGGAGAATACTTCCCAGCATGAGTTGTTTTTAAAATCTAGCCCCCAAACCTGAAGTCTACCAGATGGTTACTACAGCACTTGGCACTGACTCCCAGGGGCTAACACAGCCTCCAGGCATGTGGGAGGACCAGGCAGCCACCCAGCCACACAACCCGGGGAGCCCGGAGTGGGAGACCTGCCCCTTCAGGCCACACTTTTCATCATCTCCTTTCACTCCCATCCGGCCTGCTATGTTCCCCACTACAGCCACAGTGCTAGTATCACCTATGAATCTTTCCTGGTCTCTGGCACCAACCATTAAGATTTTAGGCATGTTTTGTTGTTTTGCCTCCGATGAGAAGCTTTTCCTCTCACCAGGGCACGACATTTGGGCTGGCTGGGGTCTTCCACCTCCTCCAACCCCCTAGGAGAAACCCTCAGATTCACATCAGGGTAGCGTTTAATTCAGCAGTCAGGAGAAAGCATTGAGAAGGAAAACCCTGGTAGATAACAGCACAGCTGACACATGGGCTTACCTTACCTGGAGGGTTTCCAGCCCCCAGTGTCCACGAGTCAGTCTTCAGCCACCAACAGCTATGAGGGTGCCATCTGCCACCCAGGTCCTCCCAAACACCTCCCAGCACCACTTTCCTGACACCATCCTTTCCAAGTCAATTGTGGCTCTTCCGGTCACAACCTGAGAGACTCTTTCTACCACTTTTACTAAAATGAAAGAGATCCAAAAACAAAACAAAAAGAGTGGGCTTCTGACATTCTAAAGATGACTACAATTAACCCTCCAGCAACACAACACATGCCATGTTCACACACCAAATGGCAGGCTGTGCTACCAGACTGTAATTTAGCATGCACAACAGACTCGTTTCAAGCCTGTGCTGGAAGATACACCACCCCAACAACAGAGAAGGTCCCTACAGAACAAGAATAGCCTCACATGAGCCAGGCTGGTGACACCAGACAGAGCATCACTTCCAGAACAATTAACATTACGCTCCTGTATAGCTTTGAGACTTTAATATTAGGCCACATACATCCTTTTCCAAATTAACAATTGAACACAACTTCATAATAGCAATTCATTAGGAAAAAAAAAACAAAACACTGAGGATTAATGTACAGTGACTAGAACAGATGCTACCACATGTGCAAAACACTTTTCTGCACTGATTTTTCAGGTAATACAGGCATAAAATATTTATTCCCAGGTTTCCCCATCTTAGTAAAATTTTTACTTGCATGGATCAAAGTGTAAATACACAAATAGAGAATTATTTTCACCTATTTGAAAGTCAGACCACCTTTACGTCAGACTAATGATCTACACATAGGAGAGATTCATTATTTTAGAACCTCCACCTCCAATTCATATATATTCCCGAAGACTCACTTTCTCAAACAGCTTAATCCAAAGGGAAGGCACTTACTAACTTCAACAGAAGTAGAATTAAATCCTAAGGTAACAATTCATACGAACAATTGATATTTCATCTGGATTGCAAGCTGAGATACCTCTGTAGTTTATCAAAAAAAAAGGCTAGTCCTTCAACCCTTAAAGAGTCATATCCCAGGTCTTTTATGTGGACACAAAGAATAGCAAGATAATGTAGAAAAGCACACCAACATCTTTGCCTTTCATCGTACACCAACTCAATTCCACTGGTGTAAGTGAATTTTTAAAGAGGCAACATTAGACTTGCAGCTTTTCTGAAATTTAGAGATGCCATGAATGTCAAATCCTGCTGAAGGAGGTCAGATTTAACCTAACATCCTCAACGTCCAGACTTTGAAGGAAGTCTGGCAGCATTAAACTTTCAAATTCTTACCACTATGTTGTATTAGAAGATGGATGCCATCACTTTTGGTAAATTTTGATAAAAAGACTAGCACAGACAGTATGGGTTTTATTTGCATATTTTGTTAGCTTGTTTTTAAAATCTAAAGGTGCTCAGTGCTGCATAGGACACTTGTTTTTGGGACCAACTGAAACATTAGTGTTCAAAATCACCTACATGGCTCACAAGAAATAAATACTACAAATATGTCCTGGTTTGAGGTAAAACAGAACCAATTTTCTGTTCAGTAATTTTACTTTGCAGCTAAGCCTCTTCTAACTAACTCAACTCTCTGAAATTAACGACGTATTTTTAAGACTGTAGTTGCTTCCAGAGTGATAAGACCTGATTGTTTCTAATTTACACCAAGGAATGGTATACAAAGAGGCTCTTGCTTATACTTACTGCTATAACAACCAAGGCCACCTAACTTTGTTATATGCCCTGTTGGAGGGTCGGAAGCAGAAAAGCGTAGAGGGGTCCCACCTGCAGAGAGGAGCGGACAGGACAGGTGACCCAAAACTGACCAGCAGGGTACTCCATCCCATCTGCCTCATGCTCAGTATAAAAGCTGAGGGATCAAAGTGTCAGTCCTCTTTCTTCAATGGCTGGTGTCCAAGGAGGACTCTGTCTGTCTGTGTGCCTTTGACTCTGATCTGTGCATTCCTGAATCCAGATCTGGAATCCAGTTCCCATCCATTGCTGAGTCCAGTCTGGGACTTTTCCAGTGCTTGCTGGTGACGTGATCGTCATCCTGCGAGCTTGATACGGTTTTGTATATACTGTATGGACTTCATTATTTTATTAATATTGTCATTAAAGTAGTTTAGTTTCTTTTTTAAACTCATCTCTTTTTATCTCTCATCCTTCTCTCCCTGAAGGGAGATGCTCTCCCTCCTCTGAAGGGACAGAAGTAAAAGAGAGCATCTGTTGTTTGTTTCAGTAGCCACTCTGGCCCGAACCATGACAAACTAAAAAGAAAAAACACTCTTAGCAAAACTGTTTAGGCTTCTAGTTAGCTGATGTCTGAGTTCAGAAATAAATGCTCCAAAAAGCATTTTGGAACATAAAGTATTTTAACAGAAGTAATTATAAGCAGTTATCACTAACTTTTTACTTCTGTGCCTGCCCGCCCCCCCTCCCCTTTTTCATAACTTCATTTCTAAGTGTTTTATCAGGAAAATAAGAAAGACAGCATATCTCTGCATTTTCTTAAAACCATAAAACAAACTGGGGCACAAAATGGGTACTCCTTCCTCCTTATCTTGTAGCATATAAAGCATCTTTTCACTTAGAACCGCTGAAGTCCTATAATCAATATTTTTAAATGCACAGCCTAGCAAGTTATAAAAAGAATCCCATTAAGAATAGATTATGCTTCAACATAATGCTAAAAAAAAAATCTTACTACCTATACATTTTATATCTGTTCTGTGATAGCAACTGACCCTTGCTTTAACACATCAATAATTAGGAACCAGGGCATTGATGCTCCCATGAAGGTCAATAAATGGCTTCATTGTCTTCTCTGCATTTCAGAAGACAGGAATGATAGCAGCAGAGCTAATGAAACTTGGTTTCTCACATCCTTATGCCTCTTGAAGCACAGTAATGCACCTGTCTCTGTCCCAGCTATCACCACAGCCTGTATGTTCTCCCCTTCTCTTATGAAACATCACCTGATCTTCTGATATTATTTCCAGCTTCTTCTGCACTTCCTTCCTTGCAGGGGAAGAGTCAGTTTGTGTTATGCCTAGTTCCCAGCAAAACCTGTGCTGACTCACTGGCCAATATGCCCATCCTGACTGACAATCAGGCCTGGCCGAAGGGAACAGATAAGATATTTTCAAGAAGTCTGTGAGTATTCAACTCGAGAACCCTGCTCCTTGGACAAGTGTGGCTGAAATTTCCCTCTACAAAACTTCAAGTGATGAAGCAAGTCCTTCAAATTATTTGGCCTCATCTTGCCCATAAAGTTATGTAAGGTTTTTCTGTTTGTTTTGTAAAATCAGTTTCATTTTAATACAGACTTTGAAACAGGCAAAGGCTACTACACTTGGATCTTTCCACTCCACTTATGGTATTTCCAAACCCAGTTATCTAGAGTAAGATAACGGGAAGAAAGACTAGTGATGAAAACACTAGTCTTTTTCAATGACAGCACAAAGGTAAGACTAATCAGAGCAGGCAAGTTAAAACATTAGCCCTGCAAGCCAGATGTCCTCAAAGGTTTCTCTCTGCCCTCAGCACATGTGAGGTCTCCAAATAGCTGACCCACATGGTCTGTCATATTTTGATGGAAACTTATTCTAAAACATAGGTATATTGATATGTATACACACACACATACAGATATTCACACACAGAGATATATTTGATGTATCTATAAATATATAGTTATACTTACAAATATATATTCAGAGAGAGGAAGACACAGAGATGCCTACACATTGTTTCTCACAGGGGATCATTGCTTTCTTTATATGTGAAATTTAGCAGGCTTTTCTTCTCATTGTTCACGTTACTAAAGGACATATACACATTAAAGTAAAATAAGGAACACGAAATTCTATTAATACAGTCACCTCACAATTAAGTATTTATGTAGATATTGCAGAAGGCTGGTAGATATTTTATGACTCCTTGGGGACTGAATAAAATGAAATCAAAGGGAGAAGGAAATGTGGTGACGCAAACGCTCGCCTTTAATTAATCAGAATCAATCAAAATACAAGTCTGTTCTTCTAGCAGTCAAAGAAGCACCAGGGTAAATGTGAAGATACAGTAAATAACATAGCAGAAATATACATGCTCCAAGCACAGGCACTGCCTAATTAAAATGTTCAGTTTTTTTTTTTTTTTCAAGACACTAAACTGCCAAAGATATGCCTTTGCAGAATATTTTGGGGTATTTTGCAGACCAGTTGTGAGAAACTATCTTCAAGAACCACATTTAAAACTCAGCCTTGATAGTCTGAAACTGTGGGCTGCTGCTCCTCGGAAGTGGTAAGGCTGCCACTTTGCAAGTGGCAATGCCACAAACATCACTGCCACCACATCACTCCCCAGCTGCTTCTCCAGGGCTATTTTACAACTCAGGCTTTTACAACTCTGCCACCAGGTACAAGGACCACCCAGCACATCTATTTTGTATGCATGCACACAGCATTCCGGGTTTCAGCCACTGCTCAACTAATTGGCTACCTGCTTAATTACAAACCCATCTGAGATAATCTTTTCTAAATGGGTGAAAGTGCAGAGCATCTCCATAGCTACTAATAAGGCTGATACAATCTCTAATCAGAGCAGTATAAGTAACACTGAGTAGTTAGATGTGAAACACTTTAACCAAGTGCTATAGCCAATTGCTATGTTTGTTTTATTTATTAATACATATTCTAAAAAGTATATTTACAAAAAGTTCTGAAGCCAGAAGAGAGAAGCTGAATATCTAGTCAGACCTCTAATGTACCACAGAACCTTATATATGATTGAAATATCTCAGCATCAACATCAGTCATTTGTGTTTGTAGAAACATTTGGTGTCTCTGGAGTATTCACTTGCCAAGTTAGCACTGCAAGACAGGAGCTTCACCCATTTCCCTGACAGCACCCTGAATTACCTACCATGCCACACAAGATTTGTGCTTCATTTCTTATTTGAATTAACAATTTTAGCTTCCGGGCCTCAGGGTTTTTTTTCTGCTTTTCTTCACTAGATAAAAGAGTCCCTTCATAACACATTTTCCCCATAAATATTTTCATAACTCTAATCAGCTTGTTTCTCAACCTTTTTTTGATCAAATAGTTAGATTACATCCAAGTCCCCTGCTGTAAGGCACTTTCTCCATCTTTGGAATAACTTCCACAGCCCTCCTCTTCACACCTGCAGCTCTTCCAACATCCTTTAAAGGATGCTGACACCAGAACATTGCCCAGTGCCCCCTCAATGTGACACGCAGAGGCAAAACCTTATACACCCTGCAGTTCTGGGGCATGTTATGGATGCAAGAAAGACACATGGCCAAGCTGCCTGTAAAGCACAGTGTCTTTTCATAGACATCTCAACCCTAAAAGCAGGGCCCAAGCTATCAAAACCCCAAAGCCTTCAGCTCTGCCCACTTATGCTGGGCAGTGATTAATCTCTAAAACCTTTTGCATTGTCTCCTCTTTTGCTCTCTCCTCTTTCAGAGCACACCAGCTTGATATCCCCATGCTTCTGCTGAGCTCCTCAACAGCTCTGCCTACAGAGGACAGCTGAAAAGTCTCCACTGGAAGTGACTTGATCTGTCCTGCGCCCACTCCCATCAGGTATGTCCCTGTAGCTTTCCCTTCCACCTCAGGAAGGAAATGGCGACCTCAAATTTTGTCAAGGTGATAAAGAGTGGTTTGTGACCTTCAAAATACAGTATTAAGTAGTAAACACTGTGCCTGTACTCCGCAACCTGGAAAATTCAAATTGTGAAAGAAACCCTATAAACCAAGTCTGTGTTATTTTAATAGACTTCCCTTGCTAGCTGCAGTCTCTGCAGATTTATAAACCAATTTGGCAGCAACTCCAGTGACAGCACTGCTACACAACAATAATTACCAAAGCAGGAAATGCTCAATAATACAGAAATAATTCACTGTTGTTACAGATGCATATCTTTCATGTGAAGACAGAGATGTTTCTTTTTACCCTTTTCTTAAAATACCAAACAGAGAAACAATAAACCTTCACCCCAGGAAGAACTGCATTCAACTCTCTGCA
>VUYV01000157.1:363137-384778 GCA_008711295.1 Anarhynchus alexandrinus | reverse complement strand
ACCCCCCCCCCCCCCACTGGCAAACACCACCAGGGAGAAAGGGCCCCCAAAGCACCCTTTGGGAGCAGCTATCAGACTTGTCCAGGCTTTTAATCCTGGAATAAAGGGCAATTCTGCATAGCAGATACCTTGCCTATAGGGACAAAAGAGGTACAAGGGCCAAATTCAGCCCTGTGATGAAGCAGCAGTGATGCTCTTGCATTAGTGACAGCAAAGCTCTCACAGAACCACAGGGGTTTATTTTTATTTTTTTTTTAAACAGAGCATTTCGTATATTGCAACCTTCACATAAAATGATCACTCAGCCACTCAATTATCACAACCACTTAAGGGAGTTCTATAGTTTATACAGCATTTTTAATCACTTAGTATAAGAAAGGCCCAAATTTGATCTAAGAAGTGACAGTTTGACAAAATCTCCTGAGAAATAAGACTTCAAGCAATGAATCTTTATCAAAGCTTTCTCATCTGCAAGAACAGTGCAGAAATCAAAATACATAATAAGGAGTTTTACCAGGCCCAAACCACGGAGGCCGTGGAAGATGATACAGTGTTTGTCTGTAACAGGGAAATCATAATGTGTCTCTATTTAGAATATGCATGTGTGCCTATTTGCTCTAGATGCATGTATAATCAGTCCCAGTATAAATTAGAAAACATATGAAGGATTAAACATCAATTGCCTGTCCTCCTACACTTCCCATCCCTCTGCCAGGTCCTGAGAAAAACAGAAGGCATGGTAGCAATGGTTGGAAACAGACTTTGAAATTGGAATAAAAGAGGAAAATACCCATTTTCTTTTTCTAGTAGAAGCAGAACCTGTAAGAATCACATTAGCGTTTCACCCTCAACAAATACCACCATATTCTGAAATTAGGAAATTCTGGTGGTTCTAACAGGATCTTAAAGACGCAGCATAAATAAGGATCATTAAAATTTGGAGCTGTGACAATTACATTTGACAATGGAAGTTACAGTATTATGCAAAGAATTGTTTTAATATTACTCAAGCATCCCACACGCTATAACTATTTCTGGGCGACTAGGAGAATTTCACAAAATCTCTAAGTGTAATCTTTTGCTAGCTGCACCATCTGGGAGTGCACAGACAGCACTTAATCCTACTGGCTTTTTTCCAAGAGACTTACGGTAAGTCTGTGGTATGCCTTTCTTTTAACAATCAAGTGAGGGGTTTATTTCATTTTTGATTGTGGCTTAAAATAGCCCACTATCAAAATAATATTAGGCAGATCAGGTGACCAGAGAGCAATAACATCTTTTACAAGGCTAGCCGACAGAGCTGAAAGTTTGCCCAGTGTTTTCACCCAGGTATCTCCAAACTTCTCCAAAAATGAACAAATTCATAAAACTTCAAACTAAATGCAGATAAATCATAAAAAAACAAGTTGCTGGTAGAACACGGGCATGTTATAAGACAAGAAGGGCACTAGCTGGTAAGACAATGGGAGAAAGGGCACACTAGGAACAAGAGGGGCAAAACAGCTGAGCGGGGCATAATTAATTACAAGCCAGGCCATAAAGCCATTATACATATCTAGGGATATCCCTACCATTATGCATATGTGTATCTCTACCATTATCCATTATGCATATCCCAGAGAGCTACAAGTAGTTTGATTTCCCAGGTTCATCTTTGTAAAGCTTTTTGTTTGTTTTGTTCTGAATTTTGGGGGTTTTTCTTTTAAAATAACTCAGAAGGATCAAGGCCAGGAAGATGATGGAAACATACAAAAGATTTTTCCTGCTGAAAACAGTGTTCCAGGCCTTCACCAACTGTCTGCAGGAAAGTATCTGGGTGTAGAGTCACCCACACAATTCCCATGATGGCACTACTGCTCTGGATGGAGTCTACTGTACTTAAAGCATACGTAGATTTCAGGAATTCCTACAGCTCTGTCCTCCAAAGCATTTATTATAAACACGTGCTATTCTGGCACAGCTTGGTTTCAGTTGGATTTGTTGGGTTTTTTTAGTCCATTGGAAGCTTGTTCCTTGTGAAGACTTTGGTAAGGCTGATGGCTATTCTGAAGACTCAAGAATTGAGGGCAGAAAAGAAATGTGGGTTGAGGATAATGAAAAAATTTCTTTGAAGGTTTGGTCTTCCAGTTCTGGCTGTAAAATAGGCAGTGATCTATCATGGTCCCAGAATAGGATGGTAAATAAAGGGATAAACAATTAATGATAATTTTTGTTCCAAATGTTTTAGGAGACATGGGCACAGCTTGTCCAGAGAAACAACAAAGAGTGTTCTTTAGATGAAACAGGGGTCTCCCTAGAGTGTTACGTTGGCACCTGAGTTGCATATAACACTTTGCTGGTGTGTTTCAGATGCCTGCTGGTTTGGAGTATGAGGGTTTCTTGGTCTGTGGGCTGGATGTCAGAAGTTTGGCAAGGGCTGAGCAATCAAAGTATGACGACAACTTTCTTGTCCCCTAACACTCCACAGGCCAAACGGACAACACAGCCACACTGGACATCACAGACTGCAAGCTGGCAGAGGAAATTAATAATATTGGCTCTCTTCAGACATAAGTCTTCCATTTCATGCTGATTTGCCACACAATTAATTAGAAGGATCAATGATCACAGAGGAACATAATTCACAAAATATATCTGTCACACTGCAAGATTAGTCCAGCTGAAAAGTAGAGCAACATGGCTTTTTTATCTCAAACAGTACTTAAGTAAAGATTGGCAGCACTCTTAGATAAAGATATAATTAGAAGTTTTCCATTTCATTCAACTGTTGCAAACAAACAGCAGGAGATTTCAAGTGAGCAATTTGATGGGAAAGGCCAAAAGAAAGTAATAGGCAAAAGAAAACAAAACATTTTCAAGACACAACTGCCTCCCAGTATGGCAGCCTGCTGGGCACGATCTGAGTAAGGAAAGGCTTTGCTTCAGAGAAAGGTTGTGGGTATGTTTTCTTTAAAAACCTGTCTAAAACGGCTTTCCTCAAAACACCATCTAATAGGCCATTGCCAACACATACAGATGAAACCTGTACTCTCAGCTGTGGTACAAATTCCCCAGCTGCTAACACCAAGTAAGGCAGCTGACCACACACAAAATCTCTGTTTGTAATGGGGCAACACTAGTAATGGTCCTAGATTTCAATGAGTTGTCAAATTCTTATTTTCAGATTTCTAGACCAAATTCCTATTCAGAGCTGATCAAGTGGAAACATTTTCTTATGTGCCTTGTCAGACTGGTGGCCATATTTCACTCTTCTGTAATAGGAACTGCACCCATGAAACATGGAGAATGAGACGGATAGATGTCAGTTTTGTAGTCAGATCACCCCTTTGCACTGGAATGAGTGACTGCATGGAGAGACTGTGAGAACCCAATGCCTTCCATAGTGAATCCTTCTTCCCATAAGCTGCTGACCACCACAGACATGCTTAGTCCACCACTCCACAGCCATGCTACCACTGGCTCCCTTGTCCACAAAAACTAACACTGCTACAGCAAAATGAAAGCTTTTGTAGCTCTGCATCTCGTGTTGCTGCAAGGCAGCAGAGCGCCAGGTGAACAGACACAGGAAATGGGGAAGACCTTTCCTAAAACCTATGCAAAGCTCATCAAGTCCTGTGCAAAGGGTATGCACAGCTTACACAGCTACCTGGAAGTGTATTAGAATCACAGAATCGTTTTGGTTGGGAAAGACCTTTAAGATCATCAGGTCCAACCGTTAACCTAACACTACCAAGTCCACCACTAAACCATGTCCCTAAGCACCACATCTACATGTCTTTTAAATACCTTCAGGGATGGGGACTCAACCACTTCCCTGGGCAGCCTGTTTCAATGCTTGACAACCCTTTCTGTGATGAAATTTTTCCTAATATCTAATCTAAACCTCCCCTGGCACAACTTGAGGCCATTTCCTCTTGTCCTGTTACTTGGGAGAAGAGACGGACCCTCATCCCACTACAACTTCTTTTCAGGTAGTTGAAGAGAGCAATAAGGTCTCCCCTGAGCCTCCTTTTCTCCAGACTAAACAACCCCGGTTCCCTCAGCTGCTCCTCGTAAGACTTGTGCTCTAGACCCCTCACCGGCTTCATTGCCCTTCTCTGGACATGCTCCAGCACCTTAATGTCTCTCTTGTAGTGAGGGGCCCTAAACTAAACACAGTATTCAAGGTGCGATCTCACCAGTGCCGACTACAGGGAGACAGTCACCTTCCCAGTCCTCTGGCCACACTATTTCTGATACAAGCCAGGATGCTATTCTTTCTTACATCTCAGGTACTTGTTCAGATTTCACGCTGTCTCCTAAAACAAGTTGGAACTCTTTCACCTTGACTTTTGAGTCTCCAATCATGTTTGCTCCCAATATCCCCATAGATTTACTTTTTACATAGCTAACCTCACACGGCTTACCAGGTTTTACTTTCTATTTGATTTACAACTGAGTTTGCTGAAGAATATTGGGTAAGCTCTTATCTGCAGATATGTGTAATGCCTGTTTCACTGTTTCAAATGTAGGAGAGTAATAGAACATCTTCATGAGCTACCAGCAGCATTCCCAAACAAGCTTACTTCGTGCCACCTATATGAAAAACCCCCATCTCTGTCTATACATTCACAAACATCCTTTTAATTTTTGGTTAAGATAAGCTCTCCTGCAAAACACTGCATTAGCTCTGTATATGACTTACGCCCCTCACTATGTTGCGTGACACACTATTGCGAGCGCCAGGTGCTTTTGTACTGCAAGTGCCTTTCTCTGCATTGAGAACAAATCCCACCTGTTCCACATTGCTTGCAAGTATGACTGTTTCACTGTAGATATTTTCATTTCTTCGGGTCTTGTTAAAACTCTCACATGGGAAACAATTTCCAAACTCTATTCTTATTCTCAAAGTCAAGACCACCTTGCTGTTCCTCCAGATTGAGCTACTTGTTCAATGATTCTTTACGACTAATCCATTCGCTACTCATGGATCTTTTGTGCCTTATAACGTGCCTGTAACAATGCTCAAGTGTTTATTGTAGCAGTATGTTCAGTTGATTTTTGTCAAGTCTGTACTCCTGCAATGCTGGGAAAGGCGGTATAGAGCCGCACAGCTCCATGATGCTTCTGGAGGGCTGGGAATCTCAACAGGAGATCCAGAAAGAGAGGAAAAACCAAATAGGTATCTGCATATATCTTCTGCCTTTTTGTTTCAGGAATGTGGGCTAAAATATCACACAAGAACTGAAAGATGAAAAATAAGATGTTACATTACACCAATGATGTAATAATAATGTAATTATTTTTCTTCTTGGTGAGGTAGCCTTCCTCAGTTCTTAGCTGGGGAAAAGCTCTTACTTTGGACTACCATAAAATAAGTACATCTACCACTGAACAAAAAAAATTGCTTTATGCAGTACTTAAATATGGACTCCTAAAATGAAAAAGCTCCCTGCCCTTAAAGGAGCTTTTGTTTTGAAAAGAATTTTCTTCCTATGCAGAAAATCCATGCACCACTTCTTGGTATAGTTTCTGCTGCCACTTTCAATTTCTATTGTGCTCTTCATGGAAGGGCCTTCTGCCACATGTTCGTATTTCTTCTGTGTAGTGGTTTTGGCTGGGACAGAGTTAAATTTCTTCATAATAGCTAGCATGGGGCTATGTTTTGGATTTGTGCTGAAAACAGTGTTGATAACAGAGGGATGTTTTAGTTACTGCTGAGTTCACAGAGTCAAGGCCTTTTCTGCTTCTCTCACTACCCCACCATCCAGTAGGCTAGGGGTGCACAAGAATTTTGGAAGAGACACAGACAGAACAGCTGACCCCAACTCACCAAAGGGATATCCCATACCAAATGTCATCATGCTCAGTATATAAAGTTGGGGGAGGAAGGGGCGGGGGGAGGAAGGGCGTTCAGGGTGATGGTGTTTGTCTTCCCAAATAACTGTGATGGAGTCCTGGTTTCCTGGAGATAGCTGAACACCTGCCTGCTGGTGGGAAGCAGTGAATGAATTCCTTGTTTTGCTTCGCTTGCGGGCATGGCTTTTGCTTTACTTAGTTAACTGTCTTTATCTCAACCCACGAGTTCTCACTTTTACCCTTCCAATTCTCTCCCCCATCCCGTGGCAGAGATTGGTATGGGGGGAGAGAACACTCTGGATTGATTATCATTCCAAACAACAGAAAAAACACCTTTGGAAGAATTTTCTCATCAGCTCAGTTTGTGCCCCACTAACGGCACTGCTTTCTGCTGCAGGGGCGAGTCCAGGTATTCCAGGTGGAAGTGTGAGAAAAACCAGGTTAATTCGGGAATGAACCCAACCACAGCAACACAATCCCCTTAATGCTCTAGTAGAGTCATCCGTCACGCAGCAAAGCATGAGTGGTTGTATCTTCCCTATTTTAAAGAAAAAAGGAAAAAAAAAATAGTCCCGGTTTCATGACACCCATCTCTAACTTTATTTTAAAAACCTTTAGATCCAAGCTCTCAGAACATCCTGAAACAGAAGACCCTGACCTACCAAAGAAGCCTTTCACAGCTGTATATCCTCAAGCAATTAATTCTGCCCATATACTCTAATGGGGAAGCATTATCTTTTATTACTGTTTACAGCCTTTCATTTTCTGTCATAGGGGTTTCTATTCTCATTAAACTTTTCCTCCAATACAAAAATATTTAGCCTGCCTTCAGTATGCTCTCTCCTGGTTCTGTAGGCTTCATTTTTGTTCCTTTTCTTCCAATTCCTCTATGTTTCCTACTTGTCTTTTTTCCATAGTCATTTTTCCTCCTCTTTAGCTTTGCCCATAATTAAGGGTGAACACAGTCTTCTTGACAGTGTTTTAAATGTAGACTTTTACAGAAGGAATCCATTTTCCACTATCGCATCCCACGTCTGTTGTACGCTAACACTTTCTTTGGCTTTTTGACTATGTACCAAGCAGCCATTTCAGCATGCTCTCTAGAAGGATACTAGAGGGCTTACAGTAATTTCAAAACACATACCTGTGTAACACTAGTTCACATTATCCTTGCCAAACACCACTACATTTCTCCAAGATTAAATCCATTTAGTTACTCATCTAGTGTTTCCAAGTTCTCCAGGGAGCATGATACAATTTCAGAGGGGAAAGAAGAATAAAAATTTTCCCTTCAATTATTTGATAGTGGGGGGAGGTTTGAGGGGTTTGTTGTTGTTTTAAAGGCACACCACTATTTATTTGATAGCCTAAAGCAGCTTTCTGGCCTTAAAGAAAGCTGTGAGGGAGCTCAGCAGTTATACCACATACCAAAACGTCAGGCCTGTAAACAAGTGCAAGAGAGGCAGCGTGCCTTACACCGTAATTAAACTAAATGATAGTTTTTATTTGTAAACAGGGCAGTCCCACACAACCTCTCAAAACACCAGCTTGACTAAGCCTATACATTTATAGGATTAGTATTGCAGCATTTTATCGCTACAACATCGTCTCTCCCACTCCTCCCACCTTTCCCAACCATTTGAACTGCTGTGACAGGACGGATACCTGAGGCCAACTCGACACAGGAGACAGAAGAGAATAATACTCCTTTTTCAGTGACTTTTCTCCCACCTTGCAATCCTTTGGGGAGCTGTGTCACAGCGTAGGCCAGGCGGCCCTCCCAGCAGCTCCCTCCCTTCCCCGGCACCACAGGGACCTCCCTGCCCACGGTCCCGATGCCACCACCACCGCCACGCTGGCAAGAAAGGGCATACGAGGAGGGGGAACCTGATGGTAAGACAAGGCAAAGCCTCAATTCACACAATTTCTGTGAACTGCACTATCGCAAATTTGCTGCTCCAATAAAAAAAGCAACAAGTTCAGCCCTCAGCCCTCTCTAGAGACGTTTACTCCAGAGGCTACAGGCAGCATTTGACTCCAAAACCCGCCATGCTTATCTCCAGTTTCTCCAGCAAACAAACAAGGTATTTTTCTGCCTTCTCCCTCCTTTCCCCTGGAAACAGAAAACAGGCCGGGCCTGTGAGGGGAATGCTTCCTCCTCCCCAAACAGGGGCCACGGGGAGCACCAAACCTTTGAACGCAACCAATCTGCTACTAATGAATAATGGCATTGAAAGACCTTGATCTCAGGTTGCACTTTGCCTTTCACACAAGAAGAAGATAGCCTTTGTCCCCAGAGCAGTGTGCCGTTAGTGTGCGCACACGGGGACAGGCAGCGGTGTGCTCCATTGCTGTCAGGGAGGGTCCCGCCTCTCCCCCTCCCCGGCAGCCAACGGCACTTCTAACACTTCACACCAGCGCTTCCACAGAAGGTAGTTTTTGTTCCCTTAGCACTAAAAGGAAAAACAAATGTCTCAACGGGGGGGAAAAAAAAATCCCCAGATCATTCACTTCAGGTAGAAGCTGTGGCTTTTATTAGAGACAGCTCTGTCCCTGGCCCGCTTTGAACCAACCACACCACCAGCTTCAGCAGCAACATATCAGCAAATAACAAGATCCCACTGTAAACCTTTGGGCTTACAAAGCCCTAAAGAGCAATTTGCAGTGTACGCGTAAGTTGTTCTTTGCCCGTGTTTATACATATACCTAGATACCTGAAAGGATTATGCTCATTTTGTGTTTCCATTTACACGCTCTTGGTTTCAGATTTCTAAATTATGCTATGCAACACCACCTAGAAACTCACTGCTGGCTATCAGAGTTTTTCTCTTCCCTTGCTTCCAGTGTTTTTCCAAAGACAAATGAGCTGAGTACCAAATAATTCCTCATCCCCTTCACGAAAGCACTTCACAGAACTAGCTTGCGATTTACGAATCAGACATTTTTCTAAAAACCAAGCAAGAATGGGATTACAGCTAATCACATTAGCCTATATTTTTTTCCCCCTCTAAAAGCAGGATTAAAGGCAGAGATGGGGAACTTCCCACATTCCCGCACACCAGCTGCATTCTTCCAGACTCAGCTTGCTGAATGGCTAATAGAATTACTATCCACAGACCTGGGATTTTCAGGGATTACTCTGGAGAGGTTGCCGAAGGAACTCGCTGGGCTGTAATTCCTGGCTTTGCACTACCAGAAAGGGATGAAGAGACCTTAAAATGACATTGGGAAGTACACCAGAGGGAGTCCCAGCCTGAAGAAGTTGTCATCTACATTTTGCAAGGGCTGTGGAGACACTGATCTTAATTAAAGTTTATTGAGAAGAATAAAGAAATGAACTGAAAGCACAGGACTGGAGATGTGATTAATGAGAGACGACAAGGTAAGGGAGAGGGAATCACCCTCCAAGCCTGATGCTGATGTACCTTTCTTTAATTTTTAAAAAGATCAGCGTAAGTTTTAATGCCTTACCAATTCCTGCATGATGCATGAAAATATCTGAAAAACAGTTCTTTTTTGTGCGAAGGGCAGGAGAAAGACAGGAGAGAAAAAATTCTATTTACATTCTGCAAAATGGAAATCACTCATTTTAAACCAACTACCCACAAAACCTTATGATCTACGTGGTGATATAAGCAACAGAATTCACTGGGGTTAACTTTATGGTAAGTATTTTTCATTTCTAAATGCCTAACCAAATACCTGAATCTAAAGGCACACTCCATCCCCAGCAGCACCAGCACCCCAGCAGCATATACAACGCAGGCTCTTTAAAATTTCTAAAGGATATACATTGCAAGTTTGAACTTGGAAAGAAATGTCCTTGGAAAGAAATGGGAAAAAAAAAACCACTTTTAATTTCCTTTTTCAGTCAAGACACCTACAACTAAGTTCAGCAAAGAGAAACAAAAACTAGTTCAAACTGGAATTTAGATCTAATTTCTACTCCAAAATTTAGCATTCACTCGTGAAATAAAGACCCTTAATACATATTCAGAAGAAAAAGCACTTTTTCCCAAATGCTGTTTTAAAAGCACTTATAACCAGCAATTTAAGGAACCTAGTTGCACTGCACAGGCTTCTGCAAAGCATCACATACTGCTGAACAAATAAACAAAAAAACCAAGATCCACACTCAGCCTGCCAAAGCACTTGCATAGACATGGAGCCACTGGAATTAATGGCAAGGGGACTGGACGGGACACGGGAAGAGGCACTAAGCTCCCCACATGGCCACCAAAACTAACAGAGGTGCAACACATTGTACTCATGGGTACGAGTTGAGCTGATCAGCTGATTCATGAGCCTGGTCAGCAAGGCAGGGGGATGTGGCAGCTCTCGCCTTTGAAATAGATCATCCAACGCAACCCTGAACCCGCTGGAGAGGACCCTGCTCTCAGTTACACTTGAGCCTGAACTGATTTCAGGAGCGCTCTTCCCAACCAGCAAGTAAAGGAAAGTTTGCTTCCCACTATTAAGTCTCACAGCCTCTCACCTTCTCCTCCTCATAGACAGACAGCATGGACTGTGAATCAAAATGAAAAAAAGTCCACAACCAAAGACAAAAAGCAACTTCCCTCAAGAGAGAAGGGGAAAAGAAAAAAATAATTAAAAATAATAATAATTTAAAAAGACACACCAAAACCAATGGCACTTTGGACAACTTCTTTTTCCAGGTCTAACCTCCCTTTCATTCAAACCATTTCAAAACCTAACAAGACCCATCTGAAAGCAAAGCATCAATGCCTATGGTATTTTCTTAGCCTTCAAAGAGCTGTGTCTTTAAACATCACACCTGAACTAAAGGACAAACTCCTTGCCCAGGTAGCTTACCATGGAAAGGATCCTGTTTCACTCCAGGGAATGGGTATCAAGTGTTTCCTGGGTGAGAACCCACAGCGTGTTTGTCCACATGGTGACCTGCTACATCAGAGATCTCTGAAGAACAGTAGGGTAACTTTTTTTTTCTGTGCAAGACTTCTCCACAAAATGGGCCACTGCTCAAGCTGTAAGAGCTGGAGACCCACCCTCAGTCCCACCTGCAACATTAGACTCCACCAAGGACCAGATTGTTAGTGCTAGCTGACAAGTATTTTACAGCATTACAAACATGCACTACACATCATCTGTTTCTGAGGAGGTCTCTAACACGTACCTAAAGATAGACAAATCATACTTGGCCTGAATGAATCAATGTTGGCCAAAAAAAATAAAAAAAATATCTGCTGCGGAGCTTGGCTGGAGCTGGATCTCTTTTGCCTCTCTGCAGGGAGTTTGCAGAGTAGAAATTATCATAACAGACCATAAAGAACAGAGGAACAAATTGGGGGAATTCAGAAGGACTCGCAGGGGGAGCAGAGGGGAAGAAAGATCTTGCCTCTGTTGGTACCTTTAAGCAATGGGGCAGATCAGATACACAGACAGCAACAGCACAAAGGGCACTTAGCTATGGGACTAGCAGATTTAATAAAAGGAGAAATTAACTGGGAAGACTTTGAAAGCAGAGCAATGCCTATGAAAGAATCCCTAAACAATCTCACAGACCTCTAACACCAGTCCAAGGACACTTTGTCACAGGATTTCTGAAGCAGTGGTATGTAGGACATCAGAGCTTGATCCACAAAATCACTGCAAGCTAACACCCAAACAGCACGTGCTCTTCTTCCACTCCAACTCACACGTATACGGTTGTGTTGTCTCCCCCTTAAAAAAACCCAATTCTTTACAGTGCAAAATAAAAGTAGCAAAAGATGCAATCAAAGCTCAATCTGTTTCTTCTCTTACTGTAGCAGAAAATCACCATGGAAAGCATACACACAATGGTACGTGGTTTCCCATTCTTTTTCCCACCCTCTCTCCCTGAAGTGCTGCAAAGCTGACCATCCTGAGTCATGGTATCAGTGTCATTATCGCTGCCTGCAAAGGAGCCTGAACAACATCAAAAACAATCAGTCAAAATTGACTATACCTTATGGTAGCACTTCAGAAAGAAGGGGGGCAGGTGGGGGAGGGAGACTGGAAATGGCTATTCACCTTTCAGCCACAGTCACCATCAGAACCCAGGACCTGCTTTCTGAAGAAGGAAAGGCACAAAGCCTGCAGGATCCTCCCTCCAGCAGAGGACATGCCCAGTAGAGTTAAAAACAACCTGGCATTATGACAAGTGAAACAGACAGATGGACAGACAGACCTCCCCATACCAGAGCAGAGAGAGGTTGACGTAATGCTGCTCTCTTTCCCCTTAGGATCCAGATCCATTTGACTCCTGCTCCTCTTGGGGATGGGGACAATTTAGGAGAAGCATTGCCATGGCCATCAAGACCAGGGCCACCCTTGGTATCAAAGAAAAGAAGAAAGGAAATTAATTGAAGCTAAACACAGACGATAATCACTGCAGTGAATGGGACTAACAGCTTACCATTATGATTTTTTTCCTTTTTCAAAAAATATATGCATTTTCAGTTCTGTCAAGCCAAAGGGTCTCCAAGGACACAGTGCTGCCGATACACCCTGTACCTCAGCAGCCCTGGAGTCCCCAAGTATACTCCCGTCCAGTTAAGCCTCACCGTGTTGAATACAGATCCCAAACAAGGAGCGAAGCTCTAGATTTGCCACCCTGCTTCATGCCAGAAAGGCCTGCCCGCCACAGCACACTGATAGCTTCTTTTTAATTTCTTTTTCAATCAGCATGAGTGCTGAGTCATGCACAGGGTCCATATTTTGGCATTCCCCAAATACGTGCTGCTCCCACCCCCTCTGCTCAGAGCCTTCCTCCAATCACCGCACTTGCCAATGCTGGATGCCTCAGCTTGGGGCTATTTTTCTCCTTTCCCCTCTCAGACTCCAGCAATTAAACCATGCTGTGATCAAGAATCAGAGATGTCCCTTAGACTGGCTTTACTCCAACATGGCTTGCCTTTGAAGAAATACTGGGTGCAGTATTTATTTAGAGAATGCTAAACTCTACAGACAAACATTTGCCTTATGTACAGGATTGGGAGGAGGAATCATACCTGCCTCCAGCCATTTTACGACCTTCATCTGTTGAACAGCTCACACAGCATCAACCATTTAGCATTCTGCCACTTATAACCACACATACAGCTGGCAGTGTCTACTAGATGGCAAGTGTGCCGCTGGATGGGGAAGCTGGGCAGGAGGCCTTAACAGTGAAGCTGGCCAAATGGCTGCAATGGACCTACTGGCCACCTCCTACGTGCTTGAACCTCTGTAACTACCATGCAATAAAACTCCCACCCCATGTCTGTTGGATTTGGGGATGTGGAGGGGATTGACACAAGCTGGGACTTCTCTTACCAGCTGTGCTAAAAGTTTTGCACTCTGAGCACTTGAAACCATGACCCCTTCTACTCTACCTAACCTATGAGCAGGGAAACCACTCTGGATAATACCGTGTCTCATAGCTGGCCATCCCAAACATATACCCTACCAGGTAAATGTAACTTGCTAAATGGGAATCAGTTCTTACAAGTCACCTTCCTCCTTCTGTTTAATGGAGAGCATTGTGGTTTGGTCCGGACTGACCACTGAAATGAATGACAGATGCTCTCCCCCACCTTTCTCTCCAAGGATAAGGGGGAGCAAGAGAAAGGGACTTATGAGTTTTGAAAAAAAAAAAACCAAACCCAAAGCTACTTTAATGAAATATTAATAAAACAATAAAAATAAAATAATGAAATATATACAATGTATAGAAAACCATATCGAGCTCGGAGAATGATGATCGTGTCACTGGCAATCACTGGGAAAGTCCCACACTGGACTCAGCGATGGACGGGAACTGGATTCCAGATCTGGATTCAGGAATGCACAGATCAGAGTCAAAGGCAGACAAACAGACAGTCCTTCTTGGACATCAGCCACTGAAGAAAGAGGCTGACCACTTTGATCCCTCAGCTTTTATACTGAGCATGAGGCAGATGGGATGGAGTACCCTGTTGGTCAGTTTTGGGTCACCTGTCCTGTCTGCTCCTCCCCACAGGTGCGACCCCTCTACGCTTTTCTGCTTCTGACCCTCCAACGGGGCATACAACAAAGTTAGGTGGCCTTGGTTGTTATAGCAGTAAGTATAAGCAAGAGCCTCTTTGTATACCATTCCTTGGTGTAAATTAGAAACAATCAGGTCTTATCACTCTGGGAGCAAACAGTGTCAGGACAATATGCTGTTAATTTCAGAGAGTTGAGTTAGTTAGAAGAGGCTTAGCTGCAAAGTAAAATTACTGAACAGAAAATTGGTTCTGTTTTACCTCAAACCAGGACAGGGAGGAGAAAAATAATCCTTAAGACACTTAAGAAACAACAAAATGCACAATTAATATTGAGCTGCTGCTGCCCAGTAGGCTGTCTTGCATTTCAAAGCAGTGAGTTCAATCAGAACAGAAATCCAAAAGAGAGGGGATAAAGATCCAGGGTAGGTGTGATCCAAGAGCCTCTATCTCCCCCCACAAACGCTGCTCCAGCACACACGCAGCACCTACACCTACTCCAGCCCTACACCACAGCAAAGCGACTGTGTCTGCTCTGCCCAAATCCACCCAAAGACATCTCCCTCCACTCATTAACAACGCTCCCCTACTCCAAGTCTCACTCAGGATGCAGCTCAACACAGAGCTGACTTAACCTGTCCTTAAACCCACAAACCATATTTCTTCCTCACGTGATACACAGATCCCATCGCAGGAATGACCTGTGCTTTGCAGCACTACTTCCTTTCAAGGTCGAACTGAGCACATTTCATTTGATCACATTCACAGGCTCCAAGCGGTTCACCCTGAGGGGCACAGCCCTGTCAGATTACTTTATAGCATGATGATAACTCCGCCAAGCCATTCCCACTTACACCTTTCCTAAGCGATGTAGCTGCATCTAAGGCAAATGAAGAAAGCTGGAGTGTTTGCAGGTAACATCTGCCAACTGCCACAAGTGCTGGCGCCAAAGGAAGGCTGCCTGGGAGGACACAGTCACCCTCTGGTTTCAGAAGAAGGGGCCATGCTCAAGTGAGCTTTTCAGAAACACAGGAGACAGCACTAGCCTTAAGCCTCTGGGGGACTAGCGATACAAGACAGCTTACAGGGATGAATTTCATACTTGCTTCGTTAGGAATCATGTGTGTGTAACAGAGTACATTAAAAATACCAGAGCACATGATTTACCCCCTGCCCTTTTTTATTCTCCCTTTTTTTTCCTTTTACCCCCATTAGTTCTAAGGCATCAGAGACCACATAGGAAAAGCTAAGCACACAACAGCAGGAAAAACAAGTGTGTCATCCAAGCACAGAACTTTAAACTCAGGATTCGTTCTCCACATTCGTATCAAACCTCGTGCCAAAGCTTATCCGCACTGCCTTGGTTTTCTTCACCTGAGGAACCAGAACATTTACACATGTACATTTTTCTCCAAGGTTATTCTGAAATCATTATTTGCAAGACACTTGGCAGATTAGAGGCATTACATAAATATGAGATGCTATAGTATAAGCTCTTACACAAGGAAAGGGATTTCTGAAGCTCTTAAAACTATCATGAGGTTTCTGTAGGCTGTTTTATATGAGCTCAGGCTTAAACAAGAGTCTGGCAATGTACATTAAAGTTAACATAACATTATGCATAGAAGAATAATTCATACACAGGAATAATGTTTAGTCGTCTTTGGGTACACGTATGGGATTTCAATTTTTAGCTCATTCATTAGGTCAGTCCTGTGTTCTGAACTACAGAAAGAATAAAGGAACATAATTTTATCCAGACAAAAAGAAGTGGAAACAATTTTTTAAAAAGTTTAAAAAGGAAATGAATTTCTTATTTCTGTGTACTTAACCTGAGAAGGCAGCCAAACAGAACAAGATAAAAAAAGGTATTCCTTCTCCCAGGCGTACCATCCTCCTGAAATTTGTACCAAACAGAATACATACAAGAAATGTGTTTACCGACGGGGTATGAGTCATGCTCCCAGCTGACGGTTAGAAAGACTAGCTCCCAGAAATGAGAATAACTTTCAATTCACAGGAGCATGACTGCCTCGTTACCTCCTGTTAATAGGAGGCAAGGGGGATTAGAATAAGGCATCAGTAGTTGCAAGCCCTACGCTCTCTTCCAACAACAACATGTTGTCCAACTCAGGACAAGCAATTTCTGTGCTGTGGTTTACCTCATCTCACAGAAGTGATAAGCTTTCACCTGCTTCGCATTGTTATTACAACACTTAACATTTGTATAAATAGTTTGGTCTAGACAGAACATATGGATGATGCTCTTAGTCATACGGTTTAGTTGTAGGTAGTCCTGCGAGAAGCAGGGAGTTGGACTGCATGATCCTTATGGGTGCCTTCCAACTTGAGATAATCTAGGATTCTATGAAAGGTACTTCAGGTGGAAAAATACTTCTGTGTTATCTTAACTCACAAAATCAACATACTTTATGTTGATTGTGCCAACCTAAAATTTATGATCACTGAGAAAGGCTGGAAATTATTTTAATAAAAAGCTCCAGTCAATTCACACGTACATTCATTTCCTACAAGCTAAGTAATGCAGCATGAGAAAACATGATGCAACATCATCAGCCTTACATAGCAATGAGTACTTAGAGCAGGAAAAAAAATATATCCATAAGCTTACCCCCTTCCTTTTCGTTTTGAACTTAAGTTATTGCTGTAACAACGTGCCACTGTACTAATGCTGCAGAGGGACACAGTCATCATACTTCACCTACAACTCTGCATCCATTATGGGTCACTAGTCACCACACCACAGAGAAAATGTAATTGCTACTGCAGGCCTGCAGAGCAGAGAAACCACAGTGTCTCTGAAATATAACATTATGGAAAACGAGCCTGGACTTTGTGTCTCATCAGACAAAAGGCACCGCTGGGATAATAAATTGACATTATAAGCCAAGAAACACACACACCGCAAAAGTCGAGTTTCTGGCTCCCTATTATAACTTGGAACTGCAAAGGTATCTAAAGGGTCATGCAGAAATTTTCAAAAAATGAATAAAAAAAGGCAGGCAAAACTGTCCTTTGCATAAGGTCACAGACAATACACGATTATGACTTTCCCTATTTCCCTTAAGTGTATTTAATAGTACCTTTTGATATTCTCCAAAGAGACTGCAGAAAGGTAACAGTAAAGAGAGGAAAACACGTGATACAGAAGCAGTTAGCTATGGTCCCATCCCCAGGATTCATACAACTTAGAAAAGCAATTATAGTACTGAATTCTGGACTACCAGGAATACACATTCAAAATAGATGGAAAATGACTAGTCTTGTTTTTCTACCACAAAATGCTACTCAGTTGCAGTTTCCCTGCAACTCCACCAGCACGAGCAGCAGGCTAGTCCTTTGTCATTTGTAAATTTAGCATCTATTTTGTTGTGCCATATGTAGTCCAGGGAATTCAACCAGGAGAGGAAGGTTCTGCTTTACCTTGTTCATCTTCTACTTTCACAGGGGGGAACAAGATAAAGCAAAAGAGCAAAAGGTGAAAAATAATGTTCTGGGCAGAGTTTGGATGCAAGTGAATACCATCCGAGTCATTTCACATTATATACTCCATCTATGCTACTGCCTCCACTTTGCCAGTTACTTTCAGAGTTTAACGCAGAGGCTGAGGGCAGCTTAGCAGAAGCTCTGCAGGGAAGAGGTCGTAACGCACTGAAAACAGCACAGAAAGGGACGAGAGAAGAAATTTCCCTCCCAGTAACCGGACAATCCAAGCAGAAGCTCAGAAACCAGCTCGCAGCTCAGGCAGAGAAAGGTCTGGAAGAGCCCTGCGACCTCGAGAGCACAGCTGCCTGTGGAGGGGAGTGAGGGCAACAAGTAAATAGAGTGTCAGGCTGGATCCCCACCACCCCCCTTGCTCAAATAAATCACTTAACTTTTTGGAGAGCAGCAAATCTCCTTAACCCTCTGGATTAAAGGCAGACTTAAAGGAGTATTTGTTAACAGACTACCCTATCCTTGAGTCATTCCTGATACATATCAGCAAGCCACATGCAGTAAAACTACGTTAAGGGTGCCCTTGATTAAAAAGTTTATTTCTAAAACGATACCTTTAAAAGACAAGTAAAAAGCTTACTGGATGTGGGATACAATTTGCATTTTGCCTCTATGGAGTTTGATGACCATTAGAAAAGCGTCAATGGTATAAGAGTATCTCTTTGAAACATCTACCAGCCTTTTGCCATACCATAGCATGAGGTGAACTGAAATTCAAGGTCTCAGGTCTCCCGCACAAGGGAGAGACAGCAGGAGAGTCATTTTGAAGACAATTTTCAGGCTGGTCACCGACTAAGGAAAGCCAAGTCCCTATGGAATTCCCACTGAAATTTCAGGAAGCAATGATGTTTTATCCCAGCATCAAGTATGTTTTTGAAGATTTAATTTGCCTGCCTACATGCTTTGCATAATGATCACACTATTAAAACAGGGAAGCTAATAATAAAAAATAAAGGCTAATTTACATTTCACTGCATAATACCAGAGAGATAAGTAGGTAATTTTAAAAATAAGTTAAAATATATGACATGGATGAGCAATATTGCAAAAATATCTATTACAAAAAAGCTCAGGATGAGAGAGGCAAGAAAAAGGGGAGGAGAAGTAGTGCTTGTTCCAGGGGAACAAGTCAGATGAACAGGCATATATCACAGATGCTAAGGAGAAGAAATAAGTCAACAGGGTGGGCTTCTTCATCACCACCTAAGTTAGTAAGAAATCCCTATCCTCAAGAGTCAAAGGAACAAGAGGAAGTCACTGAAAAAAAAAAACAAAACACATATTTTGTGGACTCAGACTGCTTTAGCCCTGCATGGGAACAAGGTTTACCCAAAACACCTTCTCCAGCTTGGATGAAACACTGACATGACGACATCGAGGAGCTCCAGTATCATCTGTAAACTGACATGTTTTACAACTAAAGAACATCAACATTGCAAACGCTTTCCTGAGCCAAAGCCTCCAGGTGATCTGTTCTCAGAGCCAAATTTCCTCCTAAAGACAGTGAGACAGATGCTGGTGCTGGGTGTGGAGCATAAACCAACTCAAACCCTGCTGTGTGGGCAGCCCATGACACCAGGGCAGACATGATAAAGGTGGCACACACTCCCTCCTTACACCTTCTGGGCCAAATCTCCTCCACCTTCTAAGTCTACAACAAACCCGTCCTTAACTTCAAGAAGTAAAAATCTCAGTGCCCAAAGGCAGCAAAACACTGGAATCACTTTTGCTGATTTGCTGTAATGTGGAAACACAGGAAAAGAAATATCTGAGGGAAGCTGGCCCTGGCAGCATTGCGGGTACAACACATCTATTCTGATTCCTTCATACCAAAGCAAACTAGTAAAATGGGAGTTAAATGGCTGACCTTTGTATTATGTCACAAGCTCCTTGTGAAAACACCAAACTTCCTCCTAACATTCTTGCAAGTGCTCACTTGTACTGTAACAAAAGGCAAACACTGCTCTGATAGTTTCCTTAACATAGACACTAGCAAAGCGCTAAATAATAGCATAAAAGTACTTCACCCCCTGCTTCATCCAAGCAAACAAACTTCAGAGTATATATAACAGTAATTTGAGCTTCCTGGTATTTTTCCATTTCTTTTCCTCTATATAACTGAAATGCATTCCAAATGGAAAACAGGTATTTTGAACATATACCTTCAAGCAAGTCTGAATTATTTTCAGAAAGCCTGGTAATAGCTCCGTAGGAGTAAAAAAAAAAAAAAAAAAATCTGGAAGAAAAAAAAAAAAAAAAAAACGAAAGAAGAAAAAAAAAAAAAAAAAAACGAAAGAAGAAAAAAAAAAAAAAAAAAAAAAGACAGTCTTATTTGGCAAAACCCAAGTTTGTCCTTATTTCCTTCTTTTCCTTTATTCATCAATGGCTGTTGCACTGCTCTGCCTTTGGAGGACAATGCCATTTTGGCATTCTGCTTTCTTTTTATGCACAGCAAGCATTTTGACATCTTCTGGTAACAACCAAGCACCCCATTTTGGAAGATCATACAGATGTTTCTGGGAAGAGCCTGATTAACACTTTCACTGGTTCTCTCTCTCTAAGAAGGAGTAACTTTCACTGAGCTCTGCTCTACCAGCACTAGAACCACTAACTGCACTGGAAGGGGATGAGACAAAGGAAAAAAAAAAAACCCCACAGAGAAAAAAAGCAAAAGGCCAACCTCTGTTCGCATAGATAACAATAGGAACTGAGAAAGCTGGTGACTTTTTTATGCCTCCCAATTAACCAAACTGCTCAAAGCTCAAAAGAATAACAAGTATATGAAAGTGATCCTGGCATGTTCTTTCGTGATCACCAGAGACATTTACTTCATCTCCAAACACTCCCTCACAGAAGGTTTCATCTACATGGTCTACCTGGGCTTTCACTTTCTGGCACCCACGTTTTTCTTCCCCGACAGCCTCAGGCAAAGCTTGTGGGCAGCAGTGGATGCGTATACCTGGGAGCCAGAGAACCACCCTTCCACTTTGTCACCAACTTGCAATTACAGCTACTTGCTGAAAGCCACAGCACCTCATGTAAGCTAAAAATAGCAGCACTTAGTTGCTTTGGTAAAGCACTGCTTTTTAAGGGACTATTATAGTACCAGAACAATTAGAGCTTACTTTTAAACATTTAAACTTATAGTTCCCAGGGAATTTGCTCAGTAGCCTATTCAATTCTTTAATAATCTGAAGAGAACAATCCAATTTAAAATTCCTTAAATCTCTCTTCCCATTTCAGTGTCCCCAATGATGTAACAACCTTTTAAATAAAGCTAGTGATTGCTCATTAACAACATGAAGCCTTCACTGTAGTTTTTGCAGTACCTTTGCTGGGAATTCATGGATGCCTGAAGAGACAGTGCTCTACAGCAAAACAGCGTGTAACTTGGAAGAGCTCGTTTAGCGTAACTTTTGTAATCTGCGAGTTGGTAGCAACATGGATGGCCAGAAATGTTCAAGGCTTTGAGACAGCAGCAGAGAGAAACCAAATACCGAGTCCTGCTCCCAGTATCAACACAGAAAAAACCGTGTACTGATACAGGAATGAAGTGCAAGGACATGCCTTGCCTCCGCAGCTACTCCCACCGCCAGCAGGATGAGGATCTGCACCCAAACGAACGCTGCCCTTTGCCTAGCTGGTATTTAAGGTGCTGCACGCAATCACTTAGTTTGCTTGGGCTCAAGGCTACAACCAGGTCCCGACCAGGCATCCTCTAAAGTAAATACCATGAGTGAGTTAGGGCAACAAAGTGCTGGGAAAGCCCAGTTTTGGGGTTGGCCAATGGATTTTTCTTTCCGTTTGGAGCTCATGTTCCTCAAGCGTCTCCCCCCAAACTGGAAAGCGCTCGGACAGCAAGCAACCAGCCACCACCAGCGAGCGTGAGGGCTGCCGGGTCCACAGCAAGGTGCCCCAAACCCCACACGTCTCGCCACTTCTGGACAGCGGGAAGCACTTAACACACACACAAACCAACCCGGGTTTCCCATCAATAGCCCTTTTCATTCCCGAGTCCAGAACGGAGACAGTTGTTCACCGGCTGGGTCCCTCCATCCTCGGCTCCCGCGCCCCTGGAGCCGTCAGGGCGGGCGGATGAGCCCCGGCATTGCCGCCCCTTTCCCATCCTTCGCCCGCACCGGGTACCGACCGCTTCCGCCGGCACACTTGACCGTTCGCATCCTCGGCCTCCCAGAAACGAGCGACCCAGGTGCAAAGCCACGGCCGGGCCGGGCACACGGCGCCTCGGATACCTCCCCCTCCATCCCACCCCCCCCCCCT